>OZ024906.1:100140967-100170967 GCA_964017125.1 Flabesymbios commensalis | reverse complement strand
AGAAACAATAATTGACGTCACATCCCTAGTCAACCCTTGAACGATTAACACTCAACTCTTGTCGTGCTAGGCCAATATTTACATGAGTTTAACCCTTTAGCCGCCGATGTCGCATATATTCGGATTCAATTTTTATTAGCACATTAAGTACCACCTTTTAAACATGTTAAAGATAAAATATGACATCAATCAGCAATATTTGAAAACAGTTGACCTCCATTTTGTCAAATATGAATAATTTTCACTCACTTGAAGTTGTGGATCGCGTCAGCGAGACGCAACTTCAAGTGGGTGAAAATTCAAATTAAATAATTTGGCGGTTAAAGGGTTAACCGTTTACAACGCTGAAATATGTTTGGAAAAGACCTGGAGATCAAAGGATTTTTTTCAACTTGAAATCATCATAAAGGTCTTGGTTAGCTCTTTCCGCTTCATTCTAATACCTATGTTATGGGTCTACAGTCATTATAAATATTATATTATTATATATATACTCTTTCAGTATACGTCAGTATACGTCAGAATCTGACCTCTATAGACGTCAGATCTGACGTCCATAGAGGTCAGATTCTGACGTACACTCTGAATAATATAGGTTCTTTAAAATGAAAACACACAACTACATTATTTTCTTTGTCCGACCACGACATTCTAAGCCGGGAATGGAGAATTATCATGATTATTGTTCATCAAATACAGACCATTTATCATGGTAGGCCTATGGTACTATAATCAGTCAGGTGTGACCAAACAGTTGATTATGGGAGATTTTCTTAATGGTTGGATGTGTTTTAAGTCAGTTAAAACCCTCGGAGCTCTACATTCTTAGCTTTGAAAAATGCCTCGGCCTTCGGCCTCGGTCCTTTTCAAAGCTAAGAATGTAGAGCTCCTCAGGCGTTTTCCTATACAGAACCCTCCAGTGCTATCACCATGCAACCAAGGAGAGTGTATAAAGACGGTCCTCGCAGTGAAAGGGTTAAGCTCAGCCGTCCCATGATTGCAGCACATACTTTTTATTATAACCATTAACCCCTTAACCGCCGGTGCCGTCCATATTCGTTTTTTACATTTTTTATTAGCACATTACATATCAGCTTTTAAACCTGTTAAAGATAAAGGTGACATTAATCAGCAAGATTTGACATTTTTTACCTCCATTTTGTCAAATCTGAATGATTTTCACTCACTTGAAGTTGTGGATCGCGTCAGTGTAAAATTAGAATGTTCTGGAGGAATGCAGAGGTCAAATCAGGGGTCAAGTGAAGCTCGATTTCCCCTATTTATAGCTGGATCTACGTGATATGTAGTACGTACGTCAGTAAAATGGATGTTGCATCAGAATCAGTGTATATGTCAATAGATATAGCCCAAGGCCACACCACCGCACCTAAAACTACCGTACTCAAGATAAACATGATAAACAGTTTGCGGAAAAGTTCTGTAATGAATAAAAAAATGAAAATAGCCGATTCATCATGATTTTTACATTTTAACTGTATTTTAACTGTAAAGTTTTCCATGTATCCTGCTCAAATTTGTTATGCATGTTATTATTAACCAGTTCTCGGACAAGTTCAATAATGGCTGAAAAAATGACAGATTTATCGCATTTTACATCTCTAATTTTACAATGTGGGCACGATAATTCCAATAGTTTTTCATATACTTTGCTCAAATTTGTACTGAATGCTGCTGATAACCGGTTTTCTGAGAAGTTTAATAATGGCGGCGGGCTATTGCTGGGCATGCTCCCGGTTTTTTTAGGGGTTTTGTCAAGTTAAAAAAATCCAAAAATCCGAGAAAAACTCGGTTTGGTTAGACCAGACCCACCCACCCCACTATCCAATTTTTTTAATTTTTTTTAGAAACAATTGGAAACATGAAAACAACACATAAAACACAGAAAAAACACACAATTTCCAAAAAAAATCAAAATCCGAGTTGGGGTTTGACCCACCCACCCACTTCCGCGTTTTTCTCGGATTTTTTGGATTTTTTCAACTTGACAAAATCCCTTAGTTGAGATCCGCAGGCTGTGTAACTGCATATAAATTTATTTTTCCATTTATTTTTTATGTTATAATATGCAGTCCCTTTACAAGACGAATCACACGCGCCTCAGGGCTATAATTCTTATGATTTTGATTATAAGAGGGTTACGCCATATCGTCCCACGGCCGGCGGTTCGATCCGGTTCAAACCGGTACGAGAATCTGGAGTAGCCGGGTGTTATCACCCTTCTGATAGCCTGGTTTCACAGTAAACTCGACACGTTGACCCAATGTTGGTTTATAGTTGGCCCTCGTCTGTGACGTCGGCCCAACGTTAAGCAAACATTGGGTCAACTTCTCGTGATATCCAGGTTTAGTATCTGGACAAGCTGTCACTTCCAGATGTCACCCAATGCTGGTTTAAGTTTGGCCTACCGTCTACGACGCTGGCCCAACATTAAGCCGACATTGGGTCAACACCGTGTGTTTGTGAGTTCGCCTGTTCGGTCATTGATAAAAAAACCCCATTTAATTGGTCTGGCCTTTTATTGGGTCATACTAGAAATGGCCGTCATTTGTCTTACTGCAACTTCAGTGCAAATGAATAAAATAGTAGGTGCTCACTCTTAAGTGAATAAAAATCAATTTTATTGGGATATTACATACGTCCGTGTGGACCTCCCTGTGGTAGCCTTATATACAGCTTACAGGGTATTTGCGTCTCTGACGTCAGTTGTCTGCGGAATGACAGGGAGCGCAGGTGTTACTCCGCAAGCATCAGACGTTTATCCAATGGCGGCTTAATGCTGGGCCAGCGTTGTAGACGTTGGCCCAACGGTAACCCAGCATTAGTTCACGGTCTCTCTTGCTTAGCTATTCCGCCTACTATACCTGTTTACACTTCTATCTGTTATTGTTTTTTCGTCCCGTTTTGGACACACATCAGTCCCACCACCACCTTCTGCGACCCAAGGGGCTGCCAGGCTGGAATTCCACAATTGGACTGTTAACCCTTGTACTTCTGAATTAGTTGTTTCTGTTTTCATTCATTTGAAGCTGAATTGCTAACGTAATTTCCAGCTTCAAAAGACCAAAAATATGTTTATTTAAGAAAAAAAGGAATATTCCGAATTTAATTATTTTATCCACTAAACATGTATCTCGAACGATTTGATAAATCTCAGCGGATCAACCCTTAAAGCGCTGAAATGAGCCATGGAGACCAAAATATTTTTTTCAATTTGAAATCATTATAAATGTCTTAGTTAGCTCTTTCCGCTTCATTTGAATACCTATGTTATGGGTCTACAGCCATAATAAATATTTTACTCTTTCAGCGCGGGGATCGACTTTAGACGTCAGAATCTGACGTCTATGGACGTCAGATTCTGCCGTCTAAAGTCGATCCCCGCGCTGAAAGGGTTAAAACCGTATATGATAAGCCTGGTTACGCTCATAATGGAATGTTCAATATTTTATGTGTATCCCACAGGCCCTATAATGACGTCAGGGGTGTTTTTAATAGGCCTACTATTTGTGTTTGATTCGCATAGTAATACATGCACTTGACTTCCATAGTAATAGTAAACCCTTTGGTAAAAATCATGCATTTGTCAATTTTGTCTATTATTTTATTCCATTTTAATGTGCTCATAATACACTACTAAATGTTTTGTGTATTTTTAAAATACTATTTTCCCTTGATTCTGATAGCAATAAAGTCTTTCACATTCGGTAAAAGGTCATGCGCTTTTCAGTTTTCGCTTTGTATTTTTATCTTTCAGGTATGCGCGAAAACATATGGCCAAGCTCAAAGGGAAGGCCCATTTTTCAATTTATTTGATCCTGTCCTCTTTTCAGACCACAAGGTTGTTGAAATACACATTCATCAACATTTCCTATAAGCTATTTTTCTAACTACGTCATTCAGTGTTATTTTTCTGACTGACGCACCGGCCAGGGCCTAGGGTTGTTTTTACCCCTCTGCCCTCCAGGACCAGAGAGGGGGGTAGATTCTTTAACGCCTCTCATCTGTCCACGTCCGCCGCCGCCGCCGCCACATTTGCTACAATTCCCCCCCCCCCCCGACACATAAACCATTGCCCCAATGTTTTATAATGTTTGGCCAGCGTCGTAGTATATTTCTTAATTATCTTCATGCACAATACAATACTATGTTAGCGAAATGGATTGAGTTTTAAAACCCGAGCGCCCTTACGGACCCGAGCCCCCCCCCCCCCCCACCCCCCACACACACACACCCACACACTTTTAAAGACGCCTTACCCCATTTTTCTGACGAAGATCGCTGTGTTTTTTAGCAGTGGCTTGTCGGAATTAGGTTCATGCGCAATATTTTGAACGGTGTTAGTCAGAATATTTTTAGCCAAGTGCATCATCTCTATCAATTAAAACGTTGCAGCATGAGCAGATGATTTTTCAATTTTTCACCCACCTCATTGTGTGACACACCAAAACAGGCATTTATAAATGGAAATGTAATGGTACTTCTCTCATTCAGTTATAATCACGACTTCTGTATAGGATAAAGCCCTAGGAACGCTACCTTCTTAGATGTGGAAAAACTAAGAATGTAGAGCTCCGAGGGTTTTAACTGACATTGTTCCAGTCCAATTATAGCTAAGCACAGCAAGCACGAAGCATTGAACCAATGTTGGATTCATGCTGGCCCAACCTCAGTAACGCTGGCACATCACTTGCGATGCAGGCGCTAATGCGTGTGATTGAATGAAGCTGATGAGTGATATGCGTGTGATATGACTGGCAAGTGTTTTTTTACGCACCAAAATACAAGAGGCATTCAATCCCATGCTTGGGTTAAAGTTAGGCAAGCGTCGTAAACAGTGACCCAACCGTGTATATACAGGTCAGTGGACTCAACATTAAAATGTGTTTGACCAGCTGTAGGTCTATGTGTATTCATAAAACTATAGTTTTATTGTGTATTATCGCGCCAATCCATGGCCACCCAGTAGACTAAACAAGATACATTAAACCAACGTCGGGTGAATGCTGGACCAGCGAAGCAGACGGTCAGCCAACATCACTTGATAGCCAGGTTAGCATCACAATAGGCCTATATAAGTTTCCCGAATGGTATTATTATACAAAAGTTATAGTTATATAAACAAACGAAAACTTTTCTTTAAATAAGTCGAGGGTCGTGGGTCGAGGGTCGTGGGTCGAGGGGCGAGGGGGTTGAGGGGGTCGAGGGGGTTTTCGAGATACCCACTTAAAACACATCCGACCCTAATGAGGATCCCTCATAATCAACAGCTCGTTCACACCTGACTGATTATAGCACCATAGGCCTACCATGATAATTGATCAACAATAACCATTCCCGGCTTAGAATGTAGTGGTCGGACAAAGAAAATAATGTAGTGGTGTCACTGTGTTTTAATTGTGACTGGAGTTTGTTTACACCACCCTTGTCACTTTTTTCTGTCAAAATAGCGTAATTTATGCTTATTTGGTTGTTGTTACCTTTTCATGAATAATTGAAAGGTGATGAGAATGTAAATGTATTATATACGGGCACTTTTAGATAGTAACCATAGTAACGTTACATAAGTTATTTATAATATTATTTGTTGTAAAATATATATTTGTTGAAGAGTTAAAAATGTTATTTAGCATGGCGCCATATACGGCATGCTCATTCAACGATTCGTCTGCTCATGCTGATCTTTATACGTCAGAATCTGACGTCTACAGACGACTGATTCTGACGTATAAAGACGGTCCCCGCGCTGAAAGGGTTGAACCGCCAGTGCAGATTATATTTCATTTTTTCCTCATTTTTTTTATTAGTAGGCCCACATTTAATACCAGCAAGAACAGACGAATTGCAAATATTTTAATACTTCGCCGCGGGGACCGTCTTTTTACGTCAGAATCTGACGTCTACAGACGTCAGATTCTGACGTATAAAGACGGTACCCGTACTGAAAAAATAACCACATTTATAATGGCCGTAAGCCCATAGGTATTCAAATGAATCGGAAAGAGCTAAGTAAAACAATAACCCATTGATCTCTATTGTTTATACAAAAAATATTTTAGTGCTTCAAGGGTTATATGTCAACCCTCACCTATTCTGACGATAGTATTCTTTGTTTTAGAACAATTCGTATTATTAATACGCATGACCTTTGTGTTTACTTTCAGAGGTCACCCGCACAACCCTCACCTCATCATCAATACGACAAGGTGACTGCCTGGACTACTGATGACCAAAGTCAAGGTCACACAGACTGGTCTGAGCCGATAACTTCCGGTGAGTTACGATAATCGTATCAACCTTCTCATTATCAGATTATTTATCCCCTGGGATACGGGATACATGTATGTGTTCATGGAATAGCCACCAACGCCGTCCCCGCCGCCGCTCGCAGGAATTTCTGAACGCGATATCTCGAGAACCGCTAGTCCGAATCGCTCCCGGTTTTGTAGTTAAGAGTTTTTTCTAATTTGTGACTAAAAAATGATCGGAAACGCGTGAAAATGTGTTTTATCGTTGATTTCAAAGTATCTACAAGACATACACATTTTGTATTGTTACCATTGTATTCCTCAGACCTAAAAACATAGGTATAAACACCAAAAGCGTGACTCTATTTGTTCTAGAACTCAAGTTATGGCCCAAAACCCATATTTCGATGCTGGTCATTTTCAAAACAGGTAGTCCGTACAAACATTTTTCATGGCATCCATTTTGGATGTTGAGGGAGGTATAAGGAGCTTCTCAGGGGGAGAAGCGGTGGGTGCACGGTAACCCTAGATAGCAATCTAAGGCATATTGGGCACTGTTTCTCACTCAGTATATCACCAAATCATAAGGCTAACCCCAAAAAAGGTGATGATTTTTTTCTAAGGGGGGGGGAAGGGGGTTTAAACACCTCAAACCCCCCTCCCCCCCCCTTGGATCCGCCACTGTCACCTTGCATTATCTCATACATCACCAATACATTACTTATGTACATCTTTTTTTTTTACAGCTGATCAAACTCTCCACAAGGACCCACCATTTTGTGAGGAGTATCCAAAAACAGAGGACCCCACAGGAAGCTCAGACTCCCCGCTTGGTGAAGACCCCTCAGTGAGCAGAGACCCCACGCATGGTGAAGATTCCCCACGTTGTGAAGTCCCCATAGAAAGCTTAGACCCCCCACGCGGTGAAGACCCCACGCGTGGTGAGGAGGACCCCCTATCAAGCGCAGACCCCCCAGTGAGCCCAGACCCCCCACGTGGTGAGGACACACAAGTGAGCACAGACCCACCATTGAGCCCAGACCCCCAACGCGGTGAAGACTCCCCACGTGGTGAGGACCTCTCAGTGAGCCCAGACCCCCCTGTGAGCCCAGACCCCCCACGTGGTGAGGAGATTTCCCCTCGCACCTCCCCAGACCCCCACCAACCTGGCACACCGGAACACAGCTCACACAAAATGGCGCTCAAAACTGGAGGTGGTACCACAGCCAGCGGCGGAGCCAACGCCGACGCCAAATCCTCTACATCCACACATAAGGGGACGGTATCAGCATCCGGGAACCGCCTGGAGAAGATGCCGAGCGGGGCCGATATCACCATAGGACTAGAGGACGAGAGTGGTACACACCAGCCGGTTGAGATCGACGTGGCCGAGATAGAAGTGACGGAAGAGCAAGAAACCGCTAAAGAAGGTAAAAACCTGTCAGTAACCTGATAGTAACCATGGTAACAGTTAAATAAGTCTTTTTGGCAAGCTCAAAAAGTGTTGAATTTATATTTTTACTTTATATAATATATACAGTTCAAAATTGAATGTTTCATTGAATAAGTCTCTTGCATTGTACATACTTGTGATAATAATTCAATGTTTTTGTTTTATCAAACTATTCTTCTGACATGTCAATAAAATTGTCCTGAATGATTTTATAAAATATCCACGTATGACATTTACAAAGGTAAACTCGGAATATCCTTATGTTGAATAAATGATTATACCATTATTGTGATGGGCTATACTTTTATTGTGATGGGTGATACCATTATTGTGATGGGCTATGCTTTTATTGTGATGGGCTCTACCATTATTGTGATGGGTTATACCATTATTGTGATGGGCTCTACCATTATTGTGATGGGCTATACCATTATTGTAATGGGTTATACCATTATTGTGATGGGCTCTACCATTATTGTGATGGGTTATACCATTATTGGGATGGTTCATACCATTATTGTGGTGGGTTATACCATTATTGTGATGGGTTATACCCTTATTGGGATGGTTTATACCATTATTGTGGTGGGTTATACATTATTGTGATGGACTATACCATTATTGTGATGGGTGATACCATTATTGTGGTGAGTTATACCATTATTGTGATGGGTGATACCATTATTGTGATGGGTTATACCATTATTGTGATGGGTGATACCATTATTGTGATGGGTGATACCATTATTGTGATGGGTTATACCATTATTGTGATGGGTGATACCATTATTGTGATGGGTGATACCATTATTGTGATGGGTGATACCATTATTGTGACGGGTTATACCATTATTGTGATGGGCTATACCATTTCTACTCCATGAGATTGTATTCAAATTCTAACCCACGGTGCATACATTGGACGAGAGAGCTGACAGGTTGATAGAGGAACCCCTCAGCCTTTATAAAAGTGTGAATAAAATTACTAAAAACGATTTAGTCCGATTTGGGCTTAAATTTGACATATATCCATTATGGTGTATTTGTTGACAGTGCCTCCACCCGCCGAGGCTGAGGAACCTAAAGAGAAGAGGCGCGTGTCAATCACAGAGAGAGTGCTGAAGCAACGCAACTCTGAGCAACAACTACTCATATTACAGGTACGTACTATATAGTAGTAGTTGTAGTAGTAGTTGTAGTAGTAGTCGTTGTTGACCAGGAAACGTGAACTGGTAGAATGACTGTATCATCACTAAATGTACACCCTAACTATATTGTGCTTACAGGAGAAGGCAGAGAGCAGGAAACGTGAACTGGTAGAATTACTGGATGAACATGCTCAACTTGTCCATGAAGTGGCCACACTCAGTGAGGTGTCACCAGGTGAGGAATAAACGAACAAACATAGGTCTACTCCATTAGTTACACTTAATGACAGCATCAATTACACTGACTGCCAGAAGCGCAGTTAGTGTAACTGCTGTGGTCATCCAGTCAGCTTAGCCTAAAATGATGTGGCGCTTTGCTGATGCCTGTTTCCACGTGTTTTTTGTGAGAAAGGAACTTTACCCTGATGTGCTTTACTCTACTCAGGTGTAAATTAGTACTTGGTAGGTCAGAACTGACAATGTGCACGATGCATTAGTAGCACTGAATAGTTGTAGCGCTGTATGCTCCCCGGGAAGTTGAAATGGTACATGAATCCAGTGCCAAGTGGTAGGCCTAATGTGTGCGAGCTTTGCATTGTAGCCTACGTGAGATTATAAGAACTCACCATTATTATTTATTTTTTGAAAATCAATGACGTCTTTGTTGCAGGTTCCCCGGATCTGACGGACAAGGAGAACCAATAGTCTAAGGTGTGACGTCATCAGCTCACCCGCATAATTCCACAATGCCTGACGTAGCAATACATCATTTGTGACGTCACAATTCGCCTTGATCAAGAGCAGACAT
This sequence comes from Flabesymbios commensalis, assembly GCA_964017125.1. Taxonomy (NCBI): domain Eukaryota; kingdom Metazoa; phylum Annelida; class Polychaeta; order Terebellida; family Flabelligeridae; genus Flabesymbios; species Flabesymbios commensalis. The sequence continues at coordinate 100,161,292 of OZ024906.1, read as the reverse complement.
GTGTCTATCTTTGTGACGTGTTCAGTGTATGATCATTGTTGACTCTGAGATCAGTGCCTGTACATACTGCTCTACAAAGTCAAAAGGCAGTATCTGCTTACTTGTAAAGTAAGCAGATACTGCCTTTTGACTTTGCCTGTCCATACTGCTCCATCACCACCTGGACTTTACGCTAGGAAAGCGGGGATAGATTGCACTTGCTGCTGCTGTGCTTGACGCTATGTATTCTGGGGCTGATTGTACTCACCGCTACACCACCATACGTACTTGACGCTAGGTGTGCTGGGATTGTTTGCACTCACAGCTGCACCATCACGTATGCTTGACTCTAGGAAAGTTGGGATATAGGCCTATTGTGCCTGTTGGTACAACATCACGTGTACTTGGTGCTAGGAATGCTGGGATAGATTGCACTCACAGCTACACCATCACATGTACTTGACGCTAGGAATGCTGGGATAGATTGCACTCACAGCTGCACCATCACTATGTCCTTGGTGCTAGGAGTGCTGGGATAGATTGCACTCCGTGGTACTGCTACATCATCACCGGAACAAGTTGAGAATGCTGACGTATGATTAAAAGAAGATGGCGACATTATGTAAACTGTTTTTTTGTCTTGCTATGATGTAGATTATCACTTTTGCCGGAAGTAGGTCAAAACACAAATAGATTATTTGTTAAATCCATGGGTGATGCGTCCTATGTGCGAATGACGGTTGGTAGGCTAGACGTGAAGGTTGTGACGGCCAGCTGAGCATGATATGCATTCTGCTACCGGTTCAATGCCGGCCACCGTAAAGGACGTTTAGCGAGCAATGGTGTATTCAACCAATGGTGTATTGTTACATTATAACTTGAGGGAACACATACATAGTTCAAGAACAAACGGACCAGCCTACTGATCTATATAGTCCTGTAGCTTGAGGGAAAACTTATGCACAGTTCAAAAAAACAGACTAGCCCACTGATCTTAGGGGCCTACCACGAGTCGTTTGTCCTGTGTTGATTTAGATCTAATTACGGCCCATTGTCTGCGACGTTGGGCCATAATTAAACCAACACAGTGGCATCATCGACCCCTGTATAATGTCGAACCAACGTCGCAGACGGTGGGTGGACAATGAGAACAGAACCGGACATCATCTTTTTATTTGGTAGGGAGTGTATGCATCTAAGACATGGTGGACCTAACCACACCGCTGTACATGTTGAAGATCAGATTCGACCTTGATTATGATGTGAATGACACAGCTTGTCTACATGTTAGCAGCAAATGAACCATTTCAGAATCACAACTGTCTGCTCTAACGTTAGCTACGGAAACCATAAAAAAACAGCTGAAATACAATAAATTATAGATGTAAGATGCCACTATTAGGATTTAAATGTAGATCTGATATGTCAGATTTGTCATCGATAGCACTTACAATAATAGGTTGCAAATGTATCAAGTAACAAGAGTTACACATTTGACATGTCAGACTAGGATTAGTTCAAATGTATTTCTAACGTGTCAGATTATGATATCTATAATAATGAAATCAAAATAAGAGTGCGACATAGCAATTCTTAACAAGTGTTAAGCAATTATTCAAGGTAGGCCTAGCCTAATCAAAATCCATTCAGACAGAGACTGAGTAATTTTCAGCCACCGCGACCCACAACTTGGAGTGGGTGAGAATTAAAATGATTTAATTTACAACTTTAATGGGAGACCATCATTGCGACTGGTGTTTACAATATACCGCATACTGGAGAGGGGGGACGTTACGAGTACTTACAATTGTCAGTATATAGGCCTACATGTTATGTAGTTTCTTATATGCCGTGATTAGATATGACTATCAACACTGTTACTGATGTCAAGGACTTATGAAGAACGTGGGTGAAGGTCAACCGGTGATAACAATGTGAATACGCATGCGCGCTGATACTGCGTTCTATACTTGTGGTGTTTGCTAATGATATAAAGTTTATATTGAAGTGTATCTCTCAGAGGCCCATATCTACGGTGGCTCATACACGCCAATTTTCGTTCCAGACAAACCCCATTTTTTTAAGGTGTAACAACGCCTCAATAAATCATTATAACACCTTTATAAGGCGTTATAACGCCTTAATTTAATTCGTAATAACGCCAAATTTTAAGGCGTTATTACTCCTTAATAATCCGTTATTACTCCTTATTAAGGCGTTATTATGCCTTATTAAGGCGTTATTACGGCTTAAATTAAGGAGTTATAACGCCTTATTAAGGCGTTATAACGCCTTATTAAGGCGTAGTAAGGCCTTAATAATATGGGGTTTCTCTGGAACGAAAATTGGCTGGTATCAGCCACCGTAGATATCACACAGTACTGGATGATGTTATGTGCACGAGAAGTTCTGAATGTTGACTGATGCTGCATTCCATACTTGCAGTGTTAGATAATAATTTGAAGTTTATTTTGAAGTGTATAACATTTATACAACGTTGGCCCAACGTCTTAGCCGTTGGTCCAACAATGTACAAATGTTATACATTTTTTTGCATTTGCTGGTTAGAGGCCATTTTACGCAGGACATCAACAGAAAGCCTACCCGAGGAATGTACGAGAAATTATGAATGTGGACTAATGCTGCGTTCTATGCTTGTGGTGTTTCATAGTCACATGAAGTTTATTTTTGAGCGTATCGCTAGAGGAGACTACACACAGATCATCAGCAGTGAGCCTACCCGATCATGATAAATACACTAAAAGCAGAAGTTTTGAATGTGGCATGATTCTAAAGAAAAGTTTCTCTATTTCTTTGTATTTTAAACAAGATAATGTTGTTTTCAGAAACAATGTGTCATTTTGAATGTTGAATGACTGCTGGGTTAATGTTTGCCCACTGTCTTCGACGGTGGGCCAACGTTAGTTCAACACTGGTTCAACTGGTTTCTTTCATTGAAAAGTTGCACATTTTCAACATTGGACCGAGTATGTTAAGTTTATGAGTTTTAACTGTGAAACAAATGTTTATCGAAATAGGTACCAAACAGAGAAGTAAACGTGGATTATTAAAAAAAAATACACGTCATTTTCCCTCTGTGAATTCACAGTGAAAAAAAATGAAATACCTGATGATTTCAAGAGACATAAACCTGACTACCCTTGGCTGAAAGGGGGTACATCAAACAGAAATCACAGATAAACTCAATCACTCGGCTGCTTAGTCAAAGGAACACTACTGTCACAAATCCATGCTATATATATACAAACAGAAATAATGTTGATTATTTTAAAGAACGTCTGCAACTTCACCACTTTATATTACTAAGGGAATGTACGTGTAAGCCTACCTGTATTTTTAAGAAAATACACAATATTGTATATGTATATAAGTTATTTGATGTTCAGTGCAAACTGTACAGTTATGACTATGCTATTTTATGTATGATGATACCCCCCTTGAGGCTAGAGGGTGGCATTTGCTACTTTATTAAGTAGCTGCTGACACCCTATAGCACCCAGGGGGTGCTGTGTATCTCGACTCTATGCATTCATGAACAATGTCATCTTATTTTATCTTTGTATCCTCTATTTATTTTTTCTAATAACGTATGTGACGACATGCTGAGAAGAATGTTTAAAAGCACTATCTTAGTAATAGCTTCGATAACATTTTTTGCGTCTATTCGCAACTCTATTTATTTTAGATTCACCTTTATAATTCTAAGGTAACATAATAAAAATATAATGACGGGAAATTACTCGGATTTGTAAAATTAAGCCATAAACATGATATTATTTTCACAGCTATAAAAGTCATGTTTCACTGATTGTAGAAACTGTCTAGGCAAATGTAATTATTCACACACAGAAACAACACAACACGGTCTGTACACGTCAGATTCTGACAGTAAAGACGACCCCCGCACTGTAAGAGTACAAATATTTCTAATGGTCGTGAACCCATAATAAAAGTATTCAAATGAATCAGAAAGAGCGAACTAAGCCATTCATAATGATTTCAAATTGAATAAGACCCTTTGATCCCCATGGTTTATGACAATTACTTGCACTTTAATGGCTATAGTCGGCATTAGTGCTGCAAGGGTTAACCCTTACAACACCGATTTTTTTGTATTAACCATTAAAGGTGTTGGGGACCAAATCTTAATTTGAAATCATCATGAATGTCTTAGTTGGCTCTTTCTGCTCCATTTGAATACCTAAGTTATAGGTCTACGTTCATTATAAATATGTCTACTCTTGCAGCACAGGGATCGAATTTGGACTTCAGATCGTCTACAGACAAAATATCTTTGTAATGTTGGTTTAACGCTGGTCCAACATATGTTGTGAGCGCAAGATTTTCAAATCGTCCCCTTGGATATGAAAGGGTGTATCTGCCACTTGATATGAAAGGGTGTATCTGCCACTTCAAGAAGTGGCAGATACACCCTTTCATATCCAAGGGGACGAAATGCTTCGCTGCAAATTTGACAAATCCGGGTTTCTTATTTTCTGTCCTCACTGCTAGTTGTGGTCGTACATGTATGACACTTTTTACCGCTACAATTATCGACTCTGTTTCATTTAAACATGTTATTTTATCTGAATATATTATTTTGAAGTATATTTTCTACCATGCTGAATCATGGATTGATGGACATGATAAGTTTAGATATTTGTGTTTCTTTTACTTGAATACATGAGCTAATGTCTTCTTGGACCTGAAGGGTTTTCTAGCAGTGATAATTGATTGTATATATCATTGTTTTCATGTATGACCAGCCGCAGGTGATATAACAAATCCAGAATATTTTGGTCGGAGGCAACTAAAGTGAAAATATACCGCTAAGTAGGTATTTTGGATTTGTTATATTTTACTGCTGGCATTAATTGGCATTTGTTAGCCAGAATCATGTGCCTACCGACATCCTCTCAATGTTGGATTATTATTGAGCCAACGTCTACGACGCTGGCCCAACATTGATCCAGCATTGGGTTATGGTCGTGTGTTTTCTGTGTATTTGTAGCATTATTCTGCATTTGTTAGCGTGGCACACGCGCCTGCGCGCGCAGCATTAAGTCACTTGTTAGAGAGTAGCACCGGTGCTTTGAATGTACACATTCCAATCATATCATTCTACTGTACCATCATAACCAATGCACACCAGACGTTGGCCCAATGCTGGCCTAATGCTGGGCCAGTGTCGCACATGGTGGACCAGCATTGGGCCAATGTGTAGTGTCTACTACCTTTGATATTTGCTCTGCTCATAGTCATAGTAATATTCCATAAGCAATCCTAACATATAGGCCTACCTTAACAATTTTGACGTTTTTTTTCAACAGTATTTTTTTCTACTTCAAAGTAGACATTGTGCAATTGATAAAGCTGTACCTCACATAATCTCACCCTTAACTCTTTAAGTGCTTCATTACTACTTAACATTTTCCTTTCATTTGAAGTTGGCATTGCTCACGCAATTGCCAACTTCAAATGAAAGGAAAATACCTCCTCACTTAAAAATTAACCCTGCTAAATTTCACAATGGGGGCTTTACTCAAGATTTATACATGCATATTTGTTCAATTTCTGTCAAATTTTAGATGTGGAAAAACAGTATGAATGCGCTTAAAAGCGTCGCCCGCACTCAAAGGGTTAAAATATACCGTGAAAACACTTAAAGACCCCTCGGTGGATACAGTGACTCTGAATGTCCACAAATCTGACACAACTGCTTCCAATACGTTATGCCAAAAGTAAAAGATCAATGATAAAATCAAAATGGCCGCTATATTTCGGTTTGGATCGCACATGAAAACGGACAATGCCAATAGACTCGCAGACCCCGAAAACCTCTATATCCTCTATATTCAAGGCATTTAACTGAAAATAAGAATGATTTATTAAAATTAATAAAACCAAAATGGCCGCCGTAGCCTCGCTTGCGGTCTCACATGAAAACAGACAATGAGTCGAAAAAAAAAAATTAGTCGCCATGTGGCGGTTATTTTGATTGAGAGATAATAATTATTTTCCAAGTTATCGCGGTAACAAGAAATTTTTAAATTAAAAAATCAAGATGGCCGCCATAGCCTCGTTTTCAGTCACACACGAAAACGGTCAACAATGCCAACGGACTTGCAGATCCTGAAAACCTATATATACCAGGTCTCAATAAAATTCTGGGAATTCAAGAGAATTCTCAAAAAAAAAAACAGTTAAGTCGAAAAAAAATTAGTCGCCAGATGGCGGCCATTTTGATTATCAGTTGAAAGCTGAAAATCTAACCATTTGATCTCCGTATATACTCATGGGTGACTTCACGTAACAAATTGGAGAGATCCAACGATTATTTTTCAAATTATCGCGTTAACAATTTTTTTTCTTTAATCTTTGACCATGATGTATGACCTTGACCTTGGGTAACGGGCCGAGGGGTAAAAAGCAGAGCTACTGTTTCTGACTGATTCCAATGATTAATGATTTCAATATATATGCTGAGCAGTGGCGGATCCAGGAACTGAAGAAGGGGAGGGGGTTGGCGAATTTGTAGTCAAATTAGGAGTCTTTTTTGAAGAATTTAGCAAAAATATTGGGGTGACCAACAGCTACTCCCTGATCCGCCACTACTGACTATCTTTTCTTCGTTGTATCTGAGACGTGTATATTACCCTATGTCACACTGATGCTGAGACGTCTGCGTTGAGCCAGGGGTGTGCTATATCACCCCATATCACACTGCTGTACATATAGTCTAGTCCTCACTATGTATTATTTTATTTATTATGTCACAACAGGCATTACATGAGTGACCAGTGCTATATTTAGCACAGAATAGATTATGTCAGTGGCTATTTTTGGATGATCTGGAATCTACCAAGCAGATACACTATATTAATTCAATGTTGGCTTAATGTTGGCCCATCATCTGCGACGTCGGCCTATAACTAAACCAACATTTGATTAATATTAGTCTATTCTGATATTTTAATAAGTTTTATGTAGCACATGTTTCTATCTGGTTGCTTATGAAATATCAGAAACACAGTTTCCTAGTCCACCCGCAACTACCCTGCACATTTCATTAAAAACTGTGTTATTTCAAAGTAAATCCTTTTAACATGAGGTACATTTCTAATTATGACGCCCTTTTATAAACCCAGTAATCTCGTTCAGTTTTAATCTCAGAATTGCTTAAAGTTTGCAATGTTTAAAATAGGAACACAGAAAACTGTTCTATTGGATTTGACCATCCATCCACCACCCTGATACGAAAGGTCGGGACATGATAAATTTGTTAGCAAACCCATTCCGTTTCTGATATAAAATTGGAAACTAGTTGATGTTTTCATAAATTTACATAATAAAAATTGGGAAAATCAGCATTTTTTATGTATCGGAACACAAAAAGTGCACTAAAAGACATTGCGAAATGTCATGAAAATCGGTTGAGAATTGACTGAGAAATAGTCGATAATCATGCGCTACTGGTAATATTGATACAGACAATAATTCGCCGCCTTGGATATTAAAGGGTGTATCTGCCACTTTGTAAAGTGGCAGATACACCCTTTCATATCCAAGGCGACGACCTGGTGTGTGCCGGGTAACCCTTTTGTGGATAAGATATTTGAAAATGATAGATCCTCAGAGAAATAGTGTACAGGTTTTAGGTGTTTGCTGCCGCCATGTTTCTTTGTTTTTAATGTTTCCGGTAGACGACCTGTTTGGTCGCTTTCAACTACAACCATCACACTGTCTGTACAGCATGCTGGAGTAATAAACTGTTATTAGTGCAAATGTGTTGTTTATTTTCGAAGTGAAGTGATTAAAGGGACAACGTGGGATGACATCAATTTTGGTATTTAGTTTGTATGGAGTAGTGTATCCCGTAGGTCATGATTTTATTTCAAACTTTTCAGATTTAAAAAAACCATTTTCATCAACATTTCTAAGAATCCAGAGATAACCCAAACGAACTAGAGTTGTACACCAAAAGGATGGTTGAATGCTAGCACAGCATTGGGCCACATGTTGATGCCGTCGGCCCAGCGTTGAGCAGACAATCGGTGCTGCAGGGGAATCCCCCAATCCCTCCCTTCCACACACCAATTAACGTCGGTGCCTTTTGAAGTACCCTGAGTCCAATGGTTCACAACGGTGGATATTTTTGGTATAACGTGTTGTATAATGCACACAGTTCTGTTTACATGACAGTATACGACTTAGAAATCAAACTAGATTAGTCTTTTTCAGTGCTTTTGAATTTTTTTATATAACTTCAAATAAACTTATTTTTCAAGCTTGACATGGTGACATGCAATCCCTTTGACAAGAGCAGTGGATTATCACAATCAAAAATAGTTAGTTAATAATTATACACCCAGTATGCTTCTGTTCAGACATCAGAAACGAGTGGTGATATTCTCAAGATAGGCCCTGGACAGGGGGGGGGGGGGGAAGGGTGTCACCTCCGCGTGGTCCCCCCTGGGCAACTTCTTCATGTTTATATATTTTATATATTTTTTCATTGTACTTGTGGTGCCTTACAGTGCTCTCACGGATTGTGATCGCTCTGTCGTGCTAGTTCTCGATGACAGACCCGATCCCCAGCTGTGGGGGCATTGTAGGTCTACTCATAGTTCCTCTAAGATTTGTTTTTTTTTGTGTTTGCAGTGGTTTCTCTTTGGCATCCTGGCGATGGACGGGATGTCCGAAAGAGACCAGTGCCATATAATTATTTTTTCACTTTATTGTTTTAAAGGTTTCTCTGTGGCATCCTGGCGGATAATGCAGCATGTCATAGAGAAGCCATTGCCGCACAATTAGCCTGTGGTGACTTACGGTGTCCTCACGGTTTGTGATCGCTCTGTGATGTCCTCCAATATCACAGATTATTACCAACTGTGGGGGCACTGTAAGTCTTTAATTTTTGAGAATTTTTTGTGGTTTCATGATGTCTCCGGCCGTACTGGCCGAAAAGTGAAGTAAAGAAGACATTTACTTACTTACTTAATGGTTTCTCTGTTCATTGTTTATGTCATTTATATTTATGTCTAAATGGGTTTACTTTTTTGATTATAGTATATAGTATTATAGTATATATTATATATTTGTTTTGACAATGACACTGTTTTGACTTAGACTTGTAGTTTTTACACAATCACTCCAATTTCATAGAGATATAGTGACTTGAAAAGTCTTTCATTTTATAATCACTTCATATTTTACATTATTTATACTGATATTTTTATACCCATTAAACTGTGTTGTAGTGCAGGCGCTTCAACATGTCATCAGACTCGTTACATATAGGTGCCAGGAGCATCGTCATCTTATCATATCAAACACTTTAGACTGAATATTTTAGTACGAACATGCTTTTATTAGCTTTGTCTTTCCTTTACTACTTTAACTATACAATATGGGATATTGTAATACCTGGAATTTTCACTTAAATGGCCATACTGGCCGAAAAGTGAAGTAAAGCAAATATTTTACTTAGGCCCTGGACAGTATTATCATACTTACCCAAGTATCACCCACCCATGGACTGATGCTATTGTCAATAATAGGCCAAGACGTTGGACCGGCGTTGTATTGATGTTAGTCAAATGTTTTGTGTTTGCTTGGATAGTATTGCCACCTAAATACTTGCTTGTTAAATTGCTGTCATTCAGTTTAGATGACGAACACAATCAAACGGGCAGAAACTTTGAGATTTATGCTGTATCATTTTTTTGATTGGTATTAGTATAGTAGTAGGAGGCAGACCTGGGTTCAATTCAATTTTTTTAATTCCAATTCCTGATCCAATTTTTTTTCTTAATTCCGAGTCCAATTCTAATTCCTCAATTTGGACTTTTTTTCATACGCTTTAAAATGACATGACTTCGGGCACAAAATATTTTATTGTGAGAATAATAAGCAACACATTTTATATGAGTGACATTTTATTATTAGGGATATAAAATCATCATTACAATTACTATAGGATATATAGCAAAATACTGACATACACATTCAATTTGTCCATTTTACATATCGTTGCATCGATCGGGTCACTTGGAAATACAACATACAACGCCGCATGAATGTTTCGATTGTCGAGCAGTGCGTTGTCGCCTTCAGAAAACAACGACGGGTCTGGTGTTTGTAACACCCCACACCCTCTGTCACAAACCAGTGAAACAATAACTGATTCCCCCTCCACTACAATGTGATGTTCTTGTATTTGTGTTGAGATTTTTTTATTATTTAAAAAGTTCAATTCTTTTTTTAATTCCACCTACTTTTTAATAATTTCAATTCAATTCCAATTCCTTGAAAGTTAATTCCCATTCCAATTCCTGGAATTGGAATTAGGTCTAATTCCAGATCCATTCCGGAATTGAACCCAGGTCGGGTAGGAGGAGCTACGAAGCCCCAGAAGCGACATTTGCATTATAATTTTTTTACAACTCAATATCTTGTGTTTATAAATCATTATATTGAGCTCATAACTCGATATATGGAGTTCATAACTCGATATAATGAGTTAATAGCTCGATATATTGAATTAAGAACTAATATATTAACACGCTGTTATCCTATATTTCGTCGCGGGATTTCTCTTCTCTTGCGGTGTTCAGCTGCTTCACACTTGGCCTGATGGTACTGTAACATATTTTAATTCGGCGGGTATGAATTTTCGCGCAAAACCGATTTTTGCTCACTTCACGGTCTTTTAAATTGGCGCAAAATTATTTTTTGGGGTTGATTTTTTTTTGGCCTGTTACCCTAATTGTTATCTTGGCGTAACGACTGTCATCAACCTTCCCGACTAGTAATCACTATGCCGCAGCGTCGTAAGTCAACATAATGGCATGGTCGCCAATTAACTGGAGGGTGATGACCATTGAGGCTGATCCCCTTGACACACGGTGGGCTCATTAACCCTATCAACCCAACAGGTTATCATTTAATTAATTATTATCCTGCTGCTGATTTACTACATGTGTTTTTTCTGCTCATCGTATTTGTTTGATTGTGAGAATTTAAAAATAGCTATATTAGTGCTGTGCACATATGTGTGTAAGGTTTGCATATGAGGGTAACTAGCGTCGCTCAAATCCTTCGAAAAACAAATGCCAAGAAACACGTCGACAACCCTCGTAACAACATAGTCTGTCCCTAGTGAACACAACGCGTTTATCCGATGTTGGTGCGATGCTAGCCCACTTTCTTCGACGCTGGACCCGTATCACGCCAGCACTCGTGTTTGAATCAACGTTGACATCGAGACATCTATCATTAAATCAATTCATGCCCGCTGGTTAATAGCAGCCATCGAATAAATCATGCAGAAAACATACAGACTGTATTATCAAGGGCTTTGTACAACCAGGTTTAAAATAAAATGTGAATAAAATATAAAAATTAGTATTATGTTTTTTGTCACAATAAAAATATAATTCCTAGGACTTAAACTTTCGCAAGTTAGCGTGACAATCACACGATTAAATTACATAACCACGGTTGACTGCACTCCGGCAGTCACACCCTTTAAAAACCAGTCAAGAAATACTGATGTGGTAAACAAATTTGGCGGGAATATGATTTCGCGCTCACGGTCCTTGCGCGAAATGCGCGAAAATTAATTCCACGCGAAATAAAAGTATATTACAGTATATGATGTCATATTTTTCAACAATTCTGAGATGCGACTATCACTAAACTAAAAGGCTAAAAACGCCGAGAGATGCGACTAGCACTAATCAAAGAGGCTAAAAACGACTAGAGGCGCGACTAGCACTAAACAAAAATGCTTAATACGCCTAGAGGCGCGATTAGCACTAGACAAAGAGTCTCAAAACGCATAGAGGCGCGACTAGCACTAAACAAAAAGGCTATAAACGCCTAGATATGCGAATAGCACGAAACAAAAAAGACTAAAAACGCCTAGAGGTGCGACTAGCACTAAACAAAAAGGCTAAAAATGCCTAGAGGTGCGACTAGCACTAAACAAAAATGCTAAAAACATCGAGAGGCGCGACTAGCACTAAACAAAAAGGCCAAAAATGCCTAGATATGCGAATAGCACGAAACAGAAAGGCTAAAAAGGCCTAGAGGCGCGACTATCACTAAAAAAAGGCTAAAAACGCATAGAGGCGCGACTATCACGAAAAAAAGGCTAAAAACGCCTAGAGGTGCGACTAGCACTAAACAAAAAGGTTAAAACGCCTAGAGGCGCGACTATCACTAAGCAAAATGGCTGAAAACTCCCATAGAGGCGCGATTAGCACTAAACAAAAAAGCTAAAAACGCCAAGAGATTCCACTAGCACTAATCAGAAAGGCTAAAAAGCCCAGAGGCGCGATTAGAACTAAACTAAAAGGCTAGAGACGCGACTAGAACTAAGCTAAAAGACTAAAAACGCCTATAGACGCAAAAAGCACGAAGCAAAAACGCTACAAACGCCTAGATATGTGACTAGCGCTAAACAAAAAGGCTAAAAACGCCAAGAGGCGCGAGAAGCACGGAAAAAATGCTAAAAACGCCTAGAGGCGCGACTAGCACTTAACAAAAAGGCTAAAAACGCCTAGAGGCGCGACTATCACTTAACAAAGAGGCTAAAAATGCCTAGAGGCGCGACTAACACTAAACAAAAAGGCTAAAAATGCCTGGATATGCGAATAGCACGAAACAAAAAGGCTAAAAACGCCTAGAAGCGTGACTATCACTAAAAAAAGGCTAAAAACGCATAGAGGCGCGACTATCACTAAAAAAGGCTGAAAACGCCTAGAGGCGCGACTAGCACTAAACAAAAAGGCTAAAAACGCCTAGAGGCGCGACTATCACTAAGCAAAAAGGCTGAAAACGCCTAGAGGCGCGACTACCACTAAACAAAAAGGCTAAAAACGCCTAGAGGCGCGACTATCACTAAGCAAAAAGGCTGATAACGCCTAGAGGCGCGACTACCACTAAACAAAAAGGCTAAAAACGCCTAGAGGCGCGACTAGCACTAAACAAAGAGGCTAAAAACGCCTGGAGGCGCGACTATCACTAAGCAAAGAGGCTAAAAACTCCTAGAGGCGCGATTAGCACTTAACAAAATGGCTAAAAACTCCTATAGAGGTGCGATTAGCACTAATCAGAAGGCTAAAAAGCCTAGAGGCGCGATTAGAACTAAACTAAAAGGCTAGAGACGCGACTTGAACTAAACTAAAAGGCTAAAAACGCCTATAGACGCGACTAGCACGAAACAAAAAGGCTGCAAACGCCTAGAGATGTGACTAGCGCTAAACAAAAAGGCTAAAAACGCCAAGAGGCGCGACTAGCACTAAACAAAAAGGCTAAAAACGCCTAGAGGCGCGACTAGCTCTAAACAGAGAGGCTCGACTAGCACTAAACAAAGAGGCTAAAAACGCCTGGAGGCGCGACTATCACTAAGCAAAGAGGCTAAAAACGCCTAGAGGCGCGACTATCACTAAACAAAAAGGCTAAAAACGCATAGAGACGCGATTAGCACTTAACAAAAAGGCAAAAACGCGATTAGCACTGGTAGTTGGCGTTTTGGGCACAGAGTTGCTGGTCAGTCTAAGGTTTGAAAAGTTAGATGGTTAAAAAGTTCACCCTATGTGCGTTTTGGGATCAGATGGGGTGGGCGTAGAAAAGTTTTATCAAACATCTATTCCTCAAAAAAAATAATGTAAACCTTATAACTCATGAGGGTTATACAAAAACACTTAAAAATGTTTAAAAATATAAGAAAAAGCATCATTCTACATCTTTGATTTTGATATGATCGCGGATTCAACCTCCAATCACTCGTTTGTATATTTAAGATTTATACGTGTCCTCGACAAAACGACATGATATGATGTGAAATGGCATGGCTTGGGTTGAACGGCTTGTCATGTCATGGCATGGCATGCCTTGGCATGACATAGCTTGCTACGGCACGGCATGATTTGACACGGCTTGGTGTGGCATGCCTTGCCATGCATATTGTGATATATCACTACATGGCATGACATAACTATCATGATGTAATTGCAAAATGATTAATCAATTTTCCATGATGCAGCAGATCAATTTGTTAAGAGGCCGTTCAATAATTACATAACATTTGGACAATTTTTAACACCCCCTCCTCCCCTCGTAACGTGCCCTTAATATCATGACTGACTGACTGACTGACTGACTGACTGACTGACTGACTGACTGACTGACTGACTGACTGACTGACTGACTGACTGAACTGACTGACTGACTGACTGACTGACTGACTGACTGACTGACTGACTGACTGACTGACTGACTGACTGACTGACTGACTGACTGACTGACTGACAGACTGACTGACTGACTGACTGACTGACTGACTGACTGACTGACTGACTGACTGACTGACTGACTGACTGACTGACTGACTGACTGACTGACTGACTGACTGACTGACTGACTGACTGACTGACTGACTGACTGACTGACTGACTGACAGTTCTATTACGTGAAACTTCTGTATTTAAATATAAATGTGTTTTTGTTTTCAGGAAAAACTTGGAAATATAACCGGACAAATCCCTAATAAACACGTATCATTCGAAGAGTTTCTCATTTATCATGTTTATGTGGTGAGTTGAGATAAGAGGAGCCTCCGTATCTGAGCGGTAGCGTGCTCGACCTCAGACCGCCCCCAACAAACACGAGCCGTAGTGCTTGTGTGCACATGTATTACATGCTACACTTCAGTAGAGGACCAGAGAGGCTCAGGACCTCCTTCCAAAACTAAATGGCATCAAAATCAATCAAAAGTTAACAAAATTAAGGTATTTGACATTCTAAATTTACTAGGGTCGTGCCTCAAGTTGAGGCACTACCCTGGTAAATTTACAGTGTAAAACCCCAATATATTAGACTGTTGAATGTGAAATAAGTCTCAAGACTGTAAAATTTGAAAAAAAACACTGCTTTCAATTTGAAAGATCTGACCAATTTTCACTCTCTTGAAGCTGTGGATTGCGTGAGCGAGACGCAGCTTCAAGTGAGTGAAAATTAATGTGTACAGTTTGCATTTGTGGATTTAAGTAGAAATTAAAATTATTAGCGTTCAAAGAGTTAAAACATGGAGCTTATTCTGTTGGAGGCGATTCCGGATGAAGACATGATACATTTTGGCAATGATCACTTCAAAACTTATCAGGTTTGTAGTAGTGGTAGTAGTAGTAGTAGTAGTAGTAGTAGTAGTAGTAGTAGTAGTAGTAGTAGTAGTAGTAGTAGTAGTAGTAGTAGTAGTAGTAGTAGTAGTAGTAGTAGTAGTAGTAGTAGTAGTAGTTGTAGCAACGGCAGTAGAAATAGCGTCTAGAATATCCCCAACTAGGAGTTGCAGCACTACTAATCATCAAGTAGTAATTAGTATACTTTATATTCGCATTATCATATGTCGCTCTATTCACCCCACAACAAAAGATTTAATAATGTGTACGGTATTTAAATATGGATGTATAAATTTACTGATTATTACTATACCCGGGAAGTGCTTTTGTATAACGGCATTAATTGTGTCTGGAAATTCGGTCTGCAACCCACGTTCGCAGTAGGCCTACTGAGATTAAGCTATGCTGTCACAGTCATTTAAATGATTTAATATGGTATATGTAAGCCTATATATTTAAACACTGTATCTGGGAAATGAAATGAAATGAAATGAATCGGGCTTTAGGCCACCTTTGTGCACATATAGGCTAAACTGGGCCAGGAGAACCTCCTGAGGATGATGAGATGATTGAGATGACACTGTCCTCCAGACACAGGATTCGAAATTCGAGCCCTGGCGGTCTGAGGCCGAGCACGCTACCACTCGGTCACGGCGGCTCCCCACAATATTGACTTTCACACGTGGATGGGCAAGAAACATTTTTGTTTCTTTCAAACCGCCGAGTCCGGGAACCGAACCCCGAACTCTGGCGTGAAAGGCAGCGGTGCTAACCACAACCCTAGGGCCCCCGCCCCTGTATCTGGGAGGGGTTCTTATGTTACCTTGTAATTCTATTTTGTGACCCATGCCTTTATTTATCCACGGTCAATATTTTTTGTATTATTTGTGTATCCCTTGTATCCCTCGTATGTACAGGAAAATATATATGTATAAAACTTAATGATTAATGAATAATGGAAGTGCTGTAAATGGCATATTGTCTGTCTGGCTCTTTTGTCTCAATTACTTAGAATAATGAAAACCCTTACGGCGCGGGGATCGACTTTAAACGTCTAAATCTACGTCTGAAAGAGCATATATTTATAAGGGCCGTATGCCCTTAACATAGGTATTCAAATGAAGCAACTGAGACATTTATGATGATTTCAAAAAAATGTAACCTTAGAGCATTGAGCTAAGAAATATAAATTTTCAGCCACTTTAAGTTGTGTCTCGTTACCGCGATCCACAACTTCAAGTGACTGAAGAATTGTGTTATTTGTGAAATTTAAGTTCCAACATATATCAGTGTTTCAAAGTTGCAAGCATATTTAATTATTAACAACTGGTTATACAGGTGCTAATAAAAACCCAGAATATCTACTGTAGTCGACAACAGTGTTTTAAGGGAAGCCTGAATTTACCATTGTCATCTTCATCCACCACAAGCCGCGAATTGCTGTCGCAATTCTCGACTTGTAGTGGTTGAAGATACTTGAAGTGAGTGACAAATGACAAAAAAATATATCGTTATTATTAAAACTTTTCCATGAAATTTTTCCTCTGAAAACTCTCGGTTTGAGAAAATCAAGTCATTCCTCAGAAATGCAAAATGATGCTTTGATGCATCGTGAGGGCTTAACCCTATCAAGCCTGAATTTACTATTGTCGTCTTCATCCGCTACAAGCCGCGAAATGCTGTCGCAACTCTCGATTTGTAGTGGATGAAGATGATTTGATATGGTTGAAAAATTACAGAAAATTGCCATGTATTGGTAAACCAGTTTCATGGAAATTTTCCTTCTGAAACCCTTGGTTGTAGGAAAATTTAGTCTGTTTCCAGGGATGTAAAATGATGATTTGATGCATCGTGAGGGCTTAAAGGGTTACAATAATTCTCTTTATTTTTTTCCCAGACATTGTGTGAACCTTGTGATATCACTTACGACTACGTGGCCAAGGCAGAAACAATCGACGCGCATCTCAACAACATTCTACCGAAATTCAAAGCCATGAATCTAACGGGCGTATTTCCAGGAAAGCTGCATCACGGTACCAGGAAGCCATACCGGGAAATGTATTATGACATTCCTCAGTCCATTCTACAGCCTGTGATGGACAAATACCAGGCTGATGCCGATATGTTCGGATATACATTTGACAAATATGATTTGACAAAAATCATCACCAAATTCAAGCACCCAAAAAAGTGCCGTTTAAAAAAAAAACCCGATCCTAATTTTGGTATGGCAATTTAAAAAAAAAAAATTGTGTGACGAGCCCTTTTGAGGCAATTTGTCAATTTCTTTAGAATTAAAAAACGTATAACGGCCATAAATCCATAGGTATTAAAATGAAGCGGAAAGCGCTAACTAGGACATTTATGACGAGATATCAAATTGGAAAAAACACATTTGGTCTCTTGGTCTATATAGTTCAACGCTTTAACCCGTTAACCGCCAAATTATTCAATATGAATTTTCACTCACTTGAAGTTGTGTCTCGCTGACGCGATCCACAACTTCAAGTGAGTGAAAATTATTCAGATATGTCGAAATGGAGGTCGACTGTTTTCAAATATTGCTCATTTATGTCACATTTTATGTTTAACATGTTTGAAAGGTGTACGTACTTAATAATGTCCTAATAAAAAATGAAAAACCGAATATATGCGGCACTGGCGGTTAACCCTTTCAATCCTGAGTTTACAATTGTCATCTTCATCCACTACAACTTGTAGTGCATGAAGATGATTTGATGTGGATTAAAAATTAAAAATAATTGCCATGTATTGGTAAACCAGTTTCATGGGAATTTTCGTTCTAAAACCCTCAGTTTTAGAAAAATGAAGTCTGTTTTCAGGGATGTAAAATGATGCTTTAATGCATCGTGCGGGCCCAAAGGGTTAAAGGGGTGATGGTTCATGATAGATAAGCTTTATTGAATGTGATACCAGTAGACAGGGTTATCTACGTACAATACGTGTGTCTGAAGCCATGCGTTCGTCCGGCTGTCGAGGATGGTTCAAAACGAAACATTTTCGCTCATATCTCAGTCATTTCTCAATCAACTGTTATGAAACGTTACAAGCATTTTTGTCCCGTCATTTTGGCATTTATCCTTCGTAAAACTTTTGTTTAATTCAGAAGTGAGACCATTTGCCATGCAGTAATTATTAATTACGACCCACATTTTCAAAAATGAAATGAATTAGGCTTTAGGCCACCTTTGTGCACATATAGGCTAAACTGGGCCAGGAGAACCTCCTGAGGATGGTGAGATGAATGGGATGACACTGTCCTCCAGACACAGAATTCGAAATTCGACCCCTGTTGGTCTGAGGCCGAGCACGCTACCTCTCGGCCAAGGGGGCTCCCCACAATACTGACTTTTACACGTGGAGGGGGAAAAAATCTTTTTTTTCTTTCAAACCGCCGGGACCGGGAACCGAACCCCGAACTCTTGCGTGAAGGCAGCGGTGCTAACCACTACCCTAGGACCTCCGCCACCCACATTTTAAACCATTAATTTCATTCACTTTTAATCGGAGGAGTGCGGGGGCCCTAGGGTAGTGGT
This sequence comes from Flabesymbios commensalis, assembly GCA_964017125.1. Classification (NCBI taxonomy): domain Eukaryota; kingdom Metazoa; phylum Annelida; class Polychaeta; order Terebellida; family Flabelligeridae; genus Flabesymbios; species Flabesymbios commensalis. The sequence goes on along the minus strand of OZ024906.1, from coordinate 100,142,550 downwards.
TAGCACCACTGCCTTTCACGCCAGAGTTCGGGGTTCGGTTCCCGGTCTCGGCGGTTTCAAAGAAACAAAAATGTTTCTTCCCCATCCACGTGTGAAAGTCAGTATTGTGGGCAGCCTCCGTGACCGAGAGGTAGCGTGCTCGGCCTCAGACCGCCAGGGCTCGAATTTCGAATCCTGTGTCTGGATAACAGTGTCATCTCAATCATCTCACCATCCTCAAGAGGTTCTCCTGGCCCAGTTCAGCCTATATGTGCACAAAGGTGGCCTAAAGCCCGATTCATTTCATTTCATTTAATCTGAGGAATACATTGCTTGCCAAATTATCTGAAATACCGACTGGAATTCACGGTTGTTGCCAAACGACTGGAAAATCAGGTTAGGTTTTGAGTCATGGGGGTATATAATTATATATCCACCTCACTATAGTAAAGCGTCAGAATAGTGGGGAGCCTCCGTGACTGAGAGGTAGCGTGTTCGGCCACATATCGCCTAGGTTCGAATTTGGAATCCTGTGTCTGGAGGGCTTGTCATACATCTGAGGAATGGCACCATCATGCACCATCATTAGGAGGCTCTCTAGGCCCAGTTTAGCATACATGTGCAGATATATGTAGCATAAAGCCCTCATTCATCCATGTCTGCAGGAGACCTGATTGACCCGAGAAGGGGTCACCTAATTATATGGTATATAAGTTAACCTCACTCACCTAGGAAGGTATTACACGATATGTTAAAACAACTTTACAACGTTGAGTCAGCATGACATGTTTTGCGGTCTAGTTGTAAAGCAGACACCAGCTGGGAATAACACAGCTGTTATTTATCACAGATGTCTATTCTCATCTTATCTTCCTAATAAATACAACATGATTTCTCAAAATATGTCTCTGTTAATTGTGTTCTTTAGTCAGACCCAGCGATTCAACTGAACAAACCATGTATTACTTTATCTTCTTGGGTGAGTGTTTTCATAAACCGCAAAATAATGTTATAGTTTATCTTACATCGGTGTGAACATGATAGTTGTAAAGCTGGAAAGAGTGAAGAAAATCGTTTTTTATTTCTGTAGGAACCTATCTATTTTATGCAATAATAGCTCTAGCTCTTGGTTACCATTTATGTAGGAATCTATACAGTAATACTTTTAGGTATCATTTTTTTGTTCACATTGAAAATATTGACTGAAAGACCGGAAGCTACTAAATGTGTCAAATATAGTAGAAATTGTGAAGTAGGGCCTACAAAAGGTTTGTTTTTCAATATTAGTGTATTTATTTTTAATTCATTTAAACAGACAGTTGTTCCAGTTCCAGCTTGAATGCAAGAGTGGTAACCAACGCCCCACAATTTAGTCGTTCCGTCCCAATACTAAAACGATTACATTGGCTTCCTGTGAAGTTTCGCATTCATTTTAAAATATGTGCGATAACTTTTCGAACCCTAAAAGAAAACCAACCTGCATATCTGGCTGATTTACTTGTTCGGCCGAAATGCTCAAAATATCTACGCTCCACTAGAATAGATTTGTTGTTCCTCGTATAAAGACTAAGACTGGGTCAAGAGCTTCCTCTATATCTGGTCCA
>OZ024906.1:100037899-100140767 GCA_964017125.1 Flabesymbios commensalis | reverse complement strand
GACCAAGGATTTTTTCAATCATCATAAATGTCTTGGCTAGCTCTTACTGCTGCATTTGAATACCTATGTTTTCGGTCCAAGGACATTATACATACGTAGCTTTTCTCAATGCGGTGATCGGCTTTAGACGTAAGAATCTGACGTCTAAAGTCGGCCCACTAACTGAAAGCGTTACATATGGTAGCACATTATTTAAGTGTAGTTTATCACCATCTCGAACCACGTTATATTATTCCAAAGATTATGCTATTGTTTGTTAAGGAACCCCAGCACTATACGCCTTGGTTCCACCAGGAATCTCCTTGATGTTAGTGTATAAATAGGCCGTGAACTCTTCCTGTGGCGACCTGGACTCGATGTGAAACATGGGTTCAAGAGAGCTGACTCTGAACGAGACATAGGCGAAATCGTCCACCTGAACCCAGGACTCGATCTCCTAAAAAACAGTAATAGTAGTAGTAGATTATTGCTTTATGTCACTTTTGCGGCACTAATGGTAATTTATACTCGCCGTCAAATTAAAAAGAATCAACCTGGATCGCATGATTTTCGGCGATTTCTCCGCCAATTCTTAACCGATTTTCTTCAAATTTTGCAAAGGCCATTCTCTACTCAAATCCTAACAGCTGTGGAAATTTCGTGAAATTATATAGCGTATTTAGACCATTTGACATGTAGTAATTGCGACGTCCCTCTAAAACCCCATTAAACTAATTCTAGAAATTTATTACATGGCAAATGGTCTTACTTTTGAAATATTAAATATAATTTTGCGAATTTTTTACCGCTGTTAGGATTTTAATAGAAAATGGCCTTTGCAAAATTTCAAGAAAATCGGTCCAAATATGACGGAGAAATCGCCGAAAATCATGCGATCCTGGTTAATTTGACGGCGAGTATAAGTGACATTGTAATAAATATGATAAAACAGTGCTGTCCGTCAATGAGATGAATGGTGACGTGAGGGGGATAGGGGCTGGTATATTTTTGAGTGTTTTCTTTCACTCACCCAAAAAGGGGTTCTGCGTATGTCTCCCAGTCATGCCCAGACGTCCAGAGATTCGTTTTTTTTTCTTACAAAACACAGCCCCGCTATCCCCGGGTCCGCTATCCAATATATATATATATATATATATAAATTAAAGTGGAAAAATGACCCCCACGCAGACCATGTCATTTTTTTACAAAATGGTTGCGACAGCCATTTTTTGAATAGATTCATTCCAAGAAATAATCAGAAATATCTAGAAAACCACTATTTAAAATTGGAGTGAAATCCAACCAACGGATCATAGGTTATCCTGTCCAGAAGCCTTTTCGGTTGCCATCTTGAAACAAATATGGCTCTGTTCTCCCCCAAAAAATATCTTGCCTAATCTCATACATCATACGTAAAAAACAAATGTGTACACAAATTTAAAAGAAGAAAAAAATGACCTATTTTTTCCTAAATTTTGGGAGACTAGACCAATATAAAAAACAAATTACAAACACGACAAATTGACCCAATATGTTACAATGCTGGGCCAGCTACGTAGACGCTGGCCCGCCATTGTAACATATTTGTTCGTGTGATTGATAGCTATGGCCTTAAAGCTAACTGGATAGAAAACCATTGCGATTGGATGATGTCGTTCAATCACAGGCTTTACATCCGTGTCAAACAGGGTTAGGTTTGACTACTCACATTAACATTGACATCGTTGATGTAGATGTCATCCACGGGGTAGGTGTCGGCAATGATAGCTATGCCTACGTAGTTAGTGTCCGGGTTATAGATGTAGGGAGCTGCCACCAGCTGGTCCCTGGTGAAGTCTCTGTCTGGAGTGATGGGGACCATACCTCCTCCCATCATGGAGTCATGGGGACCTCCCATACGTGTGGTGGAGATGGTAAACTGGGCGGCGTAGCACGGTGATGAACATTCAATCTAAAACCAAAAGATCATTAACAATGACAGGGCTCTACCCAAAGCGCGGATCTGTGGCACGGCGCCGTACTGTCTTATCCCAGCGCCACGCTGAAAAAAAAGATGATAAAGAAAATTTATGACCTTGGAAATTAGCTCTAGATTCTGCAAAAATGCATCATTAAAATCTTTACTTCAAACTTTGAGACAGGGGTTGGGCAGCCCCGCCCCCTCCGCCCCCCCCCCCCCTCCCGGACCCCTTAGCACTATTCCCATCTGGCGCATGCGTCTGTGGCGCTTCAGTATCACTGGTTCATAATGCTGACAGCGATTTTTTTCAAAAATTCCCCAACTCTTACTTTTTTTATGCAAAGCCCTGAATGATATAACATTCTGGAGTCAAAAATCAGCATTGAACAACTGCTGTAGGAGCTTACCTTTCGTGCATCGTATGATATTCTATGTTCCAACTCGTAGAATTCACCGGCATTGATGACTTCAGAGACACCTAGTGAATCAACGGTGACCACCGTATCATCAGTGTAAGCCAGCACTCTGATCACAGAGCCGCTGTCATCCGGGCCAAACACCAAGGGGAAGGTGGTGAAGGACGTACCAAGTTCAGCCGTGTTAGGCAGGGAGTCGCAGATGTAGTTAATATTGGAACTGTCCGGGAACTGCACTCTGCCGTGACCGGCAAATACTCCAACAGGCTTATCAGATCTCACGTAAACTCCTGTGTAATCAAACTCGTGTCCACCGTCATATTCTCTGGCATCCTCTGTCAACACCTCAAATTTGTCCAAGGTCACCTCAACCTTGGAGCGTTCGTTGTTCATGACCTCCACGGTGGTGTCGTCTTCCCATGCCACCACTGTGTAGAAGGAGAGGGGGTTGCCTGATAGAGTTGTTTTCTCATTCAGATAGTTTATTATGTAGAACTCTGTATCGTCATCGTCTATCGGTCTAGCCATGGCTGCGTCAAGTTCCCAGGAGGGCTGGTCCAGGTGAACAGAGATGGGGTTGTCTGCTGTGACGATCAGACCCACTGTCTCCACGCCGTACGTCACACGTTGTTCCATGGGGTACACCTCTGTGACTGACCCCATGGCAGGTATGGTGCCTTGTCTGGTCTCTGTGGAGGATTCTATGGTGTAACTCGTCTCCTCCCTCGCTGTCATTCTGACTAAGCCATCGAATGGGTTTGACGTACGGGGGAGAGCCACAGCAAACTCTGTACCCTCTGTACTCTGACCTGCGGATAAAACATTCTCTGTGAATCTGGTATATCTGGTTATATATCTTAAATTATACAACTGAGCTAATAATATACATTTACTGTACATCTTAGTATCATATACAATAGATCTGATAATATAGATTTACTGTGTTGATAAAATCCATTTACATTTACTGTTTGTGTTAATATATACACCGGAGCTACTAATATCTATTTACATTTAATGTACTTCTGGGTGAATTTGTGTTATTATATACAACAGTGCTAATAATATACATTTACATTTGCTGTACATATATCATATACAACAGAGCTGATAATATAGATTGACTGTACTGATAAAATCCATTTACGTTTACTGTACTGTGTTATATTTGTGTTAATATATACAACAGAGCTAATAATATCCATCTACATTTACTGCACATCTTATTATTCTTGTGTTAACATACATAACAGAGCTAACAATATTCTTTTACATTTACTGTAAGTATAGTTGAACATATACAACAGAGCTAATACTATTTATTTACATATACTGTACATCTCAGTACATATTTGCGTCACATAACCAACAGATAATAATATCTATTTCAAATCATGTAAAAAGCTAATGTGATGAATAACTAGATGTGACTGTTTTGGGCACGAAAACATTTAAAGCATCCCCGTTAGATAGGCTTATTTCATAGACTCGGAACCAGCCTTCTCACTCACTCAAGGATTAGAAAGGTTATATAGGGTCTTCTGTGGATAATGGCAGCTTACTTACCAACTCGAGGTGTTGACAGGTTGCCAGGTCCACTCAACGACAAGCTCTTGTGGCATCTGAAAAGTTCTGAAACCCCCCCCCCCCCATGGGTTTTCACCACTGCATTATAATCCAAACCAGAGACGAGAGTTAGCAGTGTCTAAACATGGACAGGTAACACTGCTGAAGGAGTGTAGATATTTCCAGGTCAGTCCATGACCATTAAAGTTTATATAAAAAAATAATGCCCCCCCCCCCAATTACTTTTTAATGGCCGCGGCAGCCATCTTGGAAAATGACCGTCTATAACTCAGTGCCCCCCCCCCACACAAAAAAAATTGGAAGACTAGCCCTGTCACACAGGTTATATGTAAAAAATAAATGTTGAAAAAATTCAAAATTAAAAAAAAAATTACTTCCCCCCAACTGCCGCCCCCCACCCAAAAAAAGTGCCTTTAAAAACTTTTCTAAACTTGGAAAGATTACTTCGATATAAAATAAATTAAATGCAAAAAAATGAGAAAAAAAATCTGGGAAAATGGCCGCTTATGGCCTGGTGCCCAAAAAATATGTGGGACGAACTGCCCAGGCACATAGGTTATGTCTGTGAAAAATAAACGAAATTCATCAGTTAGGTTCTTAGTAAGAGCTAGATTCTTATACGCCCGCAGCGGCTGCGGCGGAGACGGAATAATGCTAAACACTATAAGCATTCCAATATTATCGTGGATGCTTGATTATTGTCTAAATAAAACTGCAATAACTATATAGTAATGAATAACAATCACTTATTTGATTGAAATACACATGTGTCAAAAGCGTGTATGTAAAGAAAACTATTTGATGAGTAGTAGTAGTAAATCATTGCTTTACGTCACTTTTCAGCACAAATGGTCTTTTAACTCTTTAAGTGCTTCATTACTACTTAACATTTTCCTTTCATTTGAAGTTGGCATTGCTCACGCAATTGCCAACTTCAAATGAAAGGAAAATACCTCCTCACTTAAAAATTAAACCTGCTAAATTTCACAATGGGGCCTCGACTCAAGATTTATACATGCATATTTGTTCAATTTCTGTCAAATTTTAGTTGTGGAAAAACAGTATGAATGCGCTTAAAAGCGTCGCCCGCACTCAAATGGTTAAGTGACATTGTAATACGATAAAAACGTTGTAGTCAATTGATGAGATGAATGATGTACAGATGATGATATGAGGGTGGGGGTGATAGGGCATGGTGGGTTATTGAGAGCGTTTTCCTTCGCTCGCCCGATAAGGGTTTCTGGGCATGTCTAGGGGATCTACCCCCAGACATGCCCAGACGGCCGGGAACTTGGGTTTCGCTGTGCAATTTAATGCTGAAACTCCGTGGAATTTCGCGCAGCTACGCTATCCTCCGGTCAGATAATCCCCAGGGTATAAATAGGAAGGGTAACTCCATTCATCTCCTGTGAGAGACCTAATGTCAAACACTCTATTACCGGTTATTTAAGGCTACCAAGGCCTACACCAGCGCCTGCACTGATGCGAGAGCTGCATTAGCTCCGTTGTTGAGCGGAGGAGCCAGGGTATGCCACTAGCAATCCGCACAAAGATTATGCCTAGATACGAGGAAGTTGCAGCTTCCCTTGGATGATTGCTGTAGACTAGTGATTCTGTACAATGCCATACAGCATGGAACTCACGGAACAGGTCCTAAAGTACTACTACTAGCAATAATCCCAGTACCTCAACTATTTGATGAAATAAATAAGTTTGTGTTACAATCCTAAAGACTTGGTTACAATATCATCAGGTTTTCGCTAGAGGTATCAATCTTTCGTTGCAAGAATCAGCCATTTTTAGCCAATATATCCATTTAATTGACTTTATTAGCTAAAAGTGTAGGCTCCACCACCATGCGCTATAATTATATTTTTTTATATAAAGTCGAACTGATAATAATGATGTTCACACAGAAGCCATTCAGTTAAGAACTATTAATAATGTAAGGATAATAAATCGTACCGAGACAGTGGGGAAGAAACATTTTGTTTATTTGGCATCGATAACCACTACATCAGGGCCCCTAAAAATATTGAACAAAAATAATGATGTGGAAAATTATAAATTAAATCGCAGAACATCCATCCTTTTTTGATGGATTATGCCATCTTTATTCAAATAGTTTCTTAAAACGAAGACGTTGTGTGGTGACAGTGGTGCTCATAGGGTTAAAATCGATTAAAAGCAGCGCCCGCAATGAAAGGGTTAAAGGTAAAAATGATAAATTAAACAATTTCCATTAGCAATACGTACCTGACGCTCCATAGATGGAGGTCCAGCAAACTGAAAATAATAAAACATCATGTTAAGTTTAGAAAGCTGAATTATTTGTCTATAAACCATGGAGACCGAAGGGTTTTATTCAATTTGAAATCATCATAAATGTCTTAGTTAGCTCTTTCTGCTTCATTTGAATACCTGTGTTATGTATCTACGGCCATTGTAACTATTCTTTCAGCGTGGGGACCGTCTTTATACGTCAGAATCTGACGTCTCCAGACGTCAGATTCTGATGTATAAAGACGGTCCCCGCACTGAAGGGTTAGGTTTACAGTTTATGTACCTACGGCCATTATAACTATTCTTTTAGTGTGGGGACCGTCTTTATACGTCAGCATCTGACGTCTACAGACGTCAGATTCTGATGTATAAAGACGGTCCCCGCACTGAAGGGTTAGGTTTACAGTTTATGTACCTACGGCCATTATAACTATTCTTTTAGTGTGGGGACTGTCTTTATACGTCAGCATCTGACGTCTACAGACGTCAGATTATGATGTATAAAGACGGTCCCCGCACTGTAGGGTTAGGTTTACAGTTTGTTAATTTGAGTAATATTATTATGACCACTATGATGTATCATTTAATGATAGCAAAAGTAATATTATAAAGTCTTGGGAAATTATTAAGGGAATAATAAACAAAAAGAAATGTTCAAGAATTATAAATAAATTCATAATTAATGGTGTACAAAATACAAATGGAAAATAATAAGACAGCCTGTTGAGTTTACAAAGCTGAATTATTTGGCTATTAACTGTGGAGAACGAAGTTTTTCACGTAATCATCATAAATGTCTTTGTTAGCTCTTTCTGCTTCATTTCATACCTATGTTATGAATCTACGGTCATTAGAAATATTTTCATTCTTTCAGCACGTGGACCATCTTCATACGTCAGAATCTGACGTCTACAGACGTCAGATTCTGACGTATGAAGATGGTCCACGCGCTATGTTAAGTTTACAGTTTATTGCTTTGTGATTTTGTGAAACGCAGTGACCTCACTTGGTGGAAACAAGGCTGTAAAAGAACCCTCCCCCATACTTCATTGTATTAGCCAGCTCGGTGAAAACAAAGGAGCTCGAGGCCATTGAGTTTCACAGAATATGTGTTATTATCAATATCGGACACCGAATATACACACACAGTATATTGGTAAATTGAGATACTTCTTGTTTAATTTGAGCCTATTAACCCTTCTAACGCTGAAATATTTTTTTGTAAAAACATTAAAATCAGAATTTTTTTTAATTTGAAATCATCATAAACGTCCCAGTTAGTTCTTTCCGCTTCATTTGAATACCAGATGATTATTATTATGGGTTATGGATCTACGGCCATAATATATATTTTACTCTTTCATTGCGGAGATGGACTGGAAACTTCAGAATCTGACGTCTAAAGTAGGTCCCCGCGCTGAAAGGGTTAATGTAGGAATGTTTATTTAAGGTTGGCCCACCGTCTGCGACGCTGGCCCAATATTAAATAGACATTGTTAAATGTATTGTGATTACTGTTGTGTATTATCAGGAACCCCCCCCCCCCCCCCCCCCCCGGGATGACCTTAAACCACACAACTACCACAGCTGATTACAAGCACACGTACGGCTCACCCTTCTATCTACTATTATCCTGTACACTTTTCAAGGGAAGCCGAAATATGGTATATTACCGTCATAAGCGGTAATATAGTCTTTGAAAGGGTTTAACTGTAGATCTCTCACCGTTCAATTTAAATTTTCCAAAATAGATTTGTTTGTCGCTGACGCGATCCACAAATTGAAATGTCTGGAAATGTGTCATATCTTACCAGTTTACCAGATACATTGTAGGCCCTATTGTTTTTTTCACTTTAGACAGCTGGCTACATATGCTCGAATAAAATATAGAAACATTACTATAATCGACCTACTCTATAGTGCTCTGGGGTGGTCTTGTCGATATTAGATTCTTCCAAGTGAAGAGAAGTTGAGTGAGATTTTTTTCATTAGTCAGTTAAAACCCTCGGAGTTCTATATTCTTATCTGTGAAAAAGGCTTCGGCCTTCGGCCTCGACCCTATTCACAGCTAAAAATGTATAGCTCCTCGGGCTTTACCCTATACATAAAGTAGACTTACCAAGTAGAGTCAAGTACAGATACATGATGCCCTCCGTCCAGTTAGCAGGTTAGCAAGCCGATGTGACAGATATAATAAGAGTGCTGATAATTTGGAGGAGTATTTAATACCTCAACCGTGAGAAGATGCCAAGTGCAGAGACAGGACACTGTCCTCACTCTGCCTGTCCGATAGCCCCAGTGGCTGAAACAGGTTTCAGCCACAGATTGACCGCGTACAAAATCGTGGGACATTTCTTTGGACTGTCATATCTGAATATATCGGGGAATAATCAGGGCAAAAATAGTGGTTTTAGAATCAGTAACATTTCAGCTCCATGCCCGCAAGCTCAGCTCAGAGGTCGCACAGTCAGTAAAAAGGTATGGACATTTTTCGGACGAGATTTTTTGGGTCGAGATCGCTCTCAGTCACCGCCATGTTGAATTTTTCGGGTAAAGCAAATACATCAATCCACGGCCTCGGAGAGGACGACATGGCTACCAGTCCCCGACAGGTGAACAATTCACATATATTCTGCTGTCAAAACACAACCAGCAGTAACAGCCAACTTAGGATGTAAGCTTTTACTGCACTTTGCCTTTAATTGCAGTATTGTTATATAACACTCTACAGTCATAAAACAGTAACTGTCGACATCAAAAGTCAACAGCTACTGCTTTCTTGTTATTGAATACAGTATCCCAGCTAACACGATGCATTGACCCGGTGTTGTTTTGATGTTGGGCCGACGTCGGAGACGGCGGGCCAACATTAGAACAACATCGGGTCAATGCATTGTGTTTGTTGGGATCGTTACATAACGTTTTTCTATCAAAAACATTAACTGTTTACTTTTAATGTAAGCAGTTACTGCCGTTTAATTTTAAGGACAGTATTGTTATATAAACTTAAACATAACTTACCATAATTATCCACAAAAATAACTAAAGAACTACGTGAACGCAAATTATAAAAGTTCCAACTGCCGCCAGTCAACACTGGGGAACGACTCATGTTCAGCTATCACATGTTCTGCAACAATCTAGCGCGGCAAAACGCGTGGTAGTAGTAGACCTAGTATATAATTGTTTTGCGTCACTTTTCATTTAAGTGTCATTGTAATACTATAAATAGTGCAGTCCATTGATGAGATTAACGATTTACTTATGATGACGTGAAGGTGGCGTGATAGGGCATGTTGGGTTGCCGAGTGTGTTTACCTTCACTCGCCCAATAAGGGTTCTTTATCATAATTAACAGGAATTATGTTTATTAATTAAAAAATAATAAGAATGATGATTTAATATTATATATTTAAAATATAAGTAAGCAGAATCTATGTTATTTGCCATGGACCTTTTTTGTAAACTATGATGGAATTATATATTAATCCATGCACAGGGTTGTTATGTCTCGGCAAACACAAAATATTGATCCAATCTTGGGTTCATGCTGCCCCATCGTCTACGTCTAAATTTATAAACATAATCTATGTTATTTGACATGGACCCTTTTTGTAGACTATGATGGAATTATATATTAATCCATGGACAGGGTTGTTATATAGCTTCTTAGTCAATGAGTTATATGTCATCTATTTATCTCTAATTTAACGCACTCTCTCAAGTTTGACTTGTATAATTGTTAGAGGCAGATGACGGCATATTATGGATAGCAGTTGTGACAGAATCAAGTTATGGAGAGTGATAGTAAACACATCCTCAAGTAAGTATAGAAGAAGTATAAAGGCGTGTCATCTTTATGTAAATTTGTACCACAAAGGGCGAACGTGGACTGTAATTATACAACCCCATGGTTGCGGGATATCTTACAATATACCATATTATGTACACGTTTATAATATTTAAACTAGGGCTGGGCTGTCATCATGATTTAGCATGAATAAATGCATTACATATTTAGAATTGTTCAGGAAAATTCAGATGTGTCCCATTGAGCACACGACGTTGTTGCGACGTTAACTCATTGACGTTGATTCAACGTCATAACAACGTCGTGTGCCCAGTGGTCTCATTTTGTGATCAAAAGGATTAAGATAGCATTATAAATAACTAAATTGCTAAAGTGTGATTTTCTGGTCACTACCAAAGTAGGGGGTGATAAGAAACTGGGGTCACTATTATTAACCCTTTCAGTGCCAGTAGCTGGTATATTCGCCATTATAGAAATAACGTCAAAGGGGAATAATACTCTTTTAAATTGATAAATAGATCGTTAAAAATAAAAATTTGAGTAAGATCAATTTTCTATGATGTGTAAGCGGAATGTTGAACTGCAGTTTGATTAACACAACACACACGCTCAATGTGAGTTATTTACAATAGGATAGTAAGTGAGTAGAATGATTTTTTAACGTAATTCTAAATACTATGTCAATTCATAGTAGAACAATATATTGTATAGTAGAAGCGGTAAAGTAAAAAGACCAAAGTAATACCAATATGTTCGCACTAAAATATCAAAATTAAGAAGTTCGATAATAATATGTAGGTGCTCCTGGCACCTATTTTAACGAGTTTGGTGACATATTGCATTGCCTGCACTACAACACTACAACACTACAACAGTATAACGAGTATAAAAATGTATATATCAGGACAAATCATGTGAAAAATGAAGTGATAATAAAATGATTCAATATATCTCCATGACATTTGGATTTACTGTGTAAAAAGGCGTGACATATATAGACTTGTCAAGTCAAAGTCTAATAATTATAACATATAATAGATCCGGTTAGGAACTGAATAATAATACCTGCAGGGGTGTCCCTAAGTAGTTTAAATAGGGAATTAAATGATGTTATGATGTGCGCATCTTTTGCACACCTGAGAAAGAAGGACAGGTGTTACAGTGAGAGGAGTATTGCAGTAATTTACAATAGGATTATGCGGACACAAGCTGAAGTAAATCATTACTACACGCCGCAATATGACATTGGTGACTTAGCCTCATGAAGTAAATCATTAGGGGCCTACTACACGCCCCATGTGTTCAGCCGCAATATGCCATTGGTGACTTAGCCTCATGAAGTAAATCATTAGGGGCCTACTACACGCCCCATGTGTTCAGCCGCAATATGACATTGGTGACTTAGCCTCATGAAGTAAATTATTAGGGGCCTACTACACACCCCATGTGTTCAGCCGCAATATGACATTGGTGACTTAGCCTCATGAAGTAAATCATTACTACACGCCTCATGTGTTCAGCCGCAATATGACATTGGTGACTTAGCCTCATGAAGTAAATCATTAGGGGCCTACTACACGCCTCATGTGTTCCGCCGCAATATGACATTGGTGACCTAGCCTCATGAAGTAAATCATTAGGGGCCTACTACACGCCCCATGTGTTCAGCCGCAATATGACATTGGTGACTTAGCCTCATGAAGTAAATTATTAGGGGCCTACTACACACCCCATGTGTTCAGCCGCAATATGACATTGGTGACTTAGCCTCATGAAGTAAATCATTACTACACGCCTCATGTGTTCAGCCGCAATATGACATTGGTGACTTAGCCTCATGAAGTAAATCATTAGGGGCCTACTACACGCCTCATGTGTTCCGCCGCAATATGACATTGGTGACCTAGCCTCATGAAGTAAATCATCAGGGGCCTACTACACGCCCCATGTGTTCAGCCGCAATATGACATTGGTGACTTAACCTCATGAAGTAGATCATTAGGGGCCTACAACACCTCTCGTGTGTTCCGCCGCAATATGACATTGGTGACTTAGCCTCATGAAGTAAATCATTAGGGGCTTCTACACACCCCATGTGTTCAGCAGCAATATGACATTGGTGACCAAACGAAAACATAGCCCTGATATCTGATGCAGATCGATACCAATATATAATCAGGGGGATATAGTAGCCGACACTTGAGTATGCTTAAATTGAGGTGACAAAGAAGTTGAAGAAAAAAATCCTTTGTACTCTAGTACATTTCAGAAATTCCCGAAAAGCAAATGGAAAAAATAAATATATGGATGACCATGAAACCAGCAACTACCACAACAAAACCATGCTGCTGGTGAAGTAAGTCAGTTTCATTTTCATTGTCACTTTTCGGCCAGCATATGCACTACCATCAGGCAGGAGATATTTGAAGAAAGAGGAAAAGGGAACTTAAATTATTTAAACAACTGGCAGACCAGAAACAATGCATATTCCACAGAAGTGCTGTGGCCGTTGAAATATGAAGAGGACATGAAAGTGTATCACCAATTGTGTAATCGTAAATTAATGCTTTACGCAACTTTTCGGCACAAATGCTCATTTAAGTGACATTGTAATATGACAAAAACATTGTAGTCAATTGATGAGATGAATGATGTACAGATGATGATGTGAGGGTGGGGATGGTAGGGCATGGTAGGTTTTTGAAAGCATTTTCCTTTGTTCGCCCGATAAGGGGTTCTGGGCATGTCTAGGGGATCTACCCCCAGACATGCCCAGATGGCCGGAGACTTGGGTTTCGCTGTGCAAGTTTATGCCGAAACTCCCGTGGCATTTCACATAGCTCCGCTATCCTCGAGTCAGATAGACCCCAGAGTAACAATAGGAAAGGTAACTCCATTCATCCCCCGTAAGAGATCTAGTTTCAAACACTCTATTGCTGGTTATTTAATGCTGCCACAGCCTACACCAGTGCCTGCACTGATGTGAGAGCTGCATTGCCTCCGCTGTTGAGCGGAGGAACCATGGTATGCCACAGACAATCCGCCCCCATGTTATGATTGCTGTAGTGCTTCCGTACCATGCCCTACAGCATGCAACAGACGAAACAGATCTCTAATGAGCCTTCCAGAATGGGGGTGAAAAGTACCACTACTAGCTATCATCCCAGTACCCTGACCAATTGTGTAAGTAGTAGTAATAGTAAATTGTTGCTTTACGTCACTTTTCAGCACTAATAATCATTTAAGCGACATTTTAATACCATAAAAACAGTGCACAAACAGCTGTTCATTTTCTGTGTAAATGAAACATATAGTTATTATCTTTGATTTGTATTATTCAGCGTTGACCACAGGAGAAGCCTAACATTCCTTGATAATTTCTCGTGCAGCAGAAGCAATCTTGTATAGATTATTATTGTCTTAGTGTCTGGGGAGCGACATCTGAAAAAAACATTTGAACCATTTACAAAAGCTGCAAAAACGAGCTGCCCGCATTGTAACCTTAAACTTTAACTGGCATGAATCGAGTAGGCCTATAAGCATTATCAGGAACTTGGGATGGCGAACAATTAGAGAACGATATAAATTCCTAACTTGTTGTATCACACATAAAGCACGGAACAACTTAGCACCAAAATATATTTCTGATCTGTTTTCCTCCGTTGCGGAATATCATAGTGTATCAACTAGAAGTTCAATAAATAACAATCTTTATCTACCGAAACCCAATTTAACAATATTCAAATGATCGCTCAGCTATTCTGGAGCGAATCTCTGGAATTCGTTGCCTGTGTACATTAGAGATTCGCCAACATACAATACGTTTGAATCTCGGCTGAAGAAATTACAAAAATCAAAACCACCTGTTTAAAATATGTTGAACAGCTTGCTTGTAAATCGATATTGTATGTATATATATTATCTGCAAGTACACGTACCATACTAAGAAAATTACCGTGAACGCTGTTGAGTTGATGAGGGAAAGTTTTTCGCTATGCTTCCGGAAACTCAACAGTGAGGTTGCCAGGTCGTTCCTATGTATTCGTTGACACTGAAAGTGTTGGTAGTCGTAGGAACCACCTTAAAGCTGCATAACTGTTTTGTTTATTTTATTCAAACGATTAATCCATGGAGAATGGTGTTTTATTTTTTTATTTTACTGCTCTGGTTACTGAGTTATTAAGGATTTAAGTTTGTTGTTTTTTCAAATTGTTGCCCCACCAAAACAAACCTGCTCACAGCGGAGTAAGACATACTGTCTATATAATCAGGACATTAAAAGTACCAAGTGGCAGATAACGGTCATCATAGAGAAAAAGAAAAAAAGAGAGGAAGACTTTTAAAATTATTGTTATTTTTCAAGTGGTCATAGATACATTTCACAGTACAACGTGTATTGTCTCATATCAGTTAGACATATCTAGAAGTTATTACTTTGTCTGATAGGGATGATATCTGCATGTAATGTCATGTTTAATATCGGTACCGGTATGGAGAATGTCACTACCTTGAAAAATAGAACCCTATCTCGGTATGGTGTTTTTATGTGTGGGCCAGCATCAGAGCCTTTGGGGGGGGGAGGGTGTTACCTCCACGTGGTCCCCCTGGTAATTTCTTTTAGAAGGCTAAACATACCCTCAACCTGTTTGCCGTGGGTTGCATCCCGTATAGGTGGGAGAAGGGATCCTGGTGGTTGAGGGCGTAGGAGCCTGCGGACTCCATACTCCCAACACACCACTTTGGCCCTTATCTCATTGAGACGGGTGGTCTGGTGGGCCCGGCCAGATCAATCGGCTGGTCTCGTTGATTTGGTGTTCATACTTGTTTATTATTTATCGTTTCGCCTCATCTCATCATCAAAGACGTATGTATACAGGTAGCGCTTTTTCATTACTATATACACGAATCTGAACACCAAATCACGTTGCTCATGGGCTAATCAAGTGAAAGGATGTGTACTGCGGTTAT
This sequence comes from Flabesymbios commensalis, assembly GCA_964017125.1. Taxonomy (NCBI): domain Eukaryota; kingdom Metazoa; phylum Annelida; class Polychaeta; order Terebellida; family Flabelligeridae; genus Flabesymbios; species Flabesymbios commensalis. The sequence goes on along the minus strand of OZ024906.1, from coordinate 100,125,763 downwards.
TGCAACTGCTGTTCTTTTGCTATGAGTATATCACCCTGGTAGCTCTGACAATTCTTCCTGCTGGTTACCGCGGGCAGATTGTCCCCTGGTAGGGCTCCATGGCGGGTGGAGCGCCAGGGTGATGAAAAACAATACTAATCCAATATGGCTGATAATCCTTCACCCCCGCCCAACACCAGCAAAGTGAAAAAAAGAAAGAAGGCAGAACAAAATAATACATCAGATGATGACACAGATGCCGAATTTATTGCGAGGTATACAAAAATTGTGACTGACATGAAAAAAGCGAAAATCATGTTTCCACGGTTCCTGTTGATGATGTCTGGAGATGAGGACAAATCCCCCTCCAGACTCTCAACATTTGCCATACAAAAAGGCATAGAGGGCTTGGTTGGAGAGCCTAAGAACATCAAAAGGCTTAGGTCTGGCGACCTCTTAATTGAGGTCGACAGAAAAACCTACTCCACCAAGCTCTTGGCAATCAAAGAAATAGCTGGAATTCCTGTGAAGGTTTCCCCTCACAGGACTTTAAACACCTCAAAGGGTGTCATACGAACTCAAGAAATCAAAAACACCACCAATGAAGAACTTAAAGCACAATTAAAAAGACAAGGAGTATCCGATGCTAGAATTATTACAATAAAAAAGAATGGAGATACAATCAAATTAAATACAGCGGTGCTCACATTCAACTTTCCAAAGCCACCGGCTGATATTAAAGTTGGATTTGAGCTATGCCCTATACAGCTATACATACCACACCCTTTGAGGTGTTTCAAGTGCCAACAATTTGGACACCATCAGGAAGGTTGCAAGAGAGAGCGTGTCTGTGGACGCTGTGGTCAATCGACAGAACATCCTGACTCCTCTTGCACCTATCCAATAAAATGTGCCAACTGTGGCGGGAACCACACAGCCTATTCCAGAGATTGCCCCCGATGGAAGACGGAGAAAGAGATCCAACGTATCCGAACGGAACGGAAGATCTCTTTCCCAGAAGCTCGTAAAATTGTTGAAGGGGTTAGCAAACAACCATCATTTGCCAGTGTTGTCGCGAAGCAGGTTGTGTCGGTTGGTTGCCAGACTGATGCAGTAGAGATCAGATCTGCAACTGGTGCAACAAATGTTTCCGCAACACTTGCATCCTCTTCATCAAAACCTAATACAAGCAAAGATACATCCACTGCCCAAAAACAAACTATGATCAATAAAAATACAACAACAGCAGCTACCCCTACTGCCCCAAAGCCACTGGCAAATAGGGATTCAAAACAAACAAAAAATGGCAAAACAAATAATAAAGATAAGAACAAAGAAACGGTAAATAAACCACCAGTAGCTGAACAAACCAAACAAATTAACAAGAAAAGCACAAATAAAGGTAGTGGTCGAATGCCCAAGGGCACTGATGACCAGATCGCTACGTACAACAGATACGAATCCATGGAGTGTGTAGATGGTGATGAAAGCAGCGATAGTGAGGTATTTGTATCTCCCGACACCGTCGCTGCACTCCAAGCACAGAAAAAACCAGGGAGGCATAAAAATTCATAATGGCCCACAAAATTATACAATGGAATTGTCGAGGTTTAAGATCTAATTACAATGACCTGGCTATTCTTCTGCAGGAACACAGCCCATCGGCTGTGTGCCTGCAGGAGACTAACTTAAAACCTAAAACTAACATAAGTTTTAAAAACTATTCAATAATCAATTGTTTTGGCCCTGCCAATAATGAAAGGGCCTGCTGGGGGGTTTCCATCCTTGTAAAGGATGGAACACCACATCAACAGATCACGTTGAATACAACTTTACAGGCTGTGGCGGTTAACGTAAACTGTCACAGGCCAATGACGATATGCTCTGTTTATTTACCGCCGAGCCGCTCAGTAGATGTTGTGGAATTGAGGCAGCTGGTAAAACAATTGCCCAAACCCTTCATGCTACTGGGAGATTTTAACGGGCACCACACAATGTGGGGCTGTAGGGACATCAACCCACGGGGCAGAATAATAGAAGACTTCCTCTCAGAGGAAAATCTCTGCATTTTTAATGATGATACTACCACCTATTTGCACCCTGCTTCAGGATCTGCAACAGCCATTGACCTATCCTTGTGTGATCCCGATTTATATTTGGATTACACTTGGAGGGTCAACGAGGATCTCTGTAGCAGTGATCATTATCCTATATTTATAGAGAGCAACAACTCTATTGTTGAAGAAAGAGTGCAGCATTGGAGGCTGCACAGAGCAGATTGGGAGGCCTTCCAACAGTCTTGTGGGGAGAGCCTCACAATCTCTCAATTTGAGAATGAAGAGGGGGTTGATGACCCTATAGCCCTTTTTACAGCCAAGTTACACAATATAGCAGATAAAAGCATACCCAAAACCTCGACAGTTCCCAAAAAACTCGACAAACCCTGGTTTAACGAAGGTTGCCGAAAGGCAATAGACAAAAGGAAAAAATCCTTGCAAAAATTTAAAAAACATCCAACTAGACAAAACCTTGACGGATATAAGAAAGATTACGCTAAAGCTCGCCGCACAATCAGTGAAGCCAAGCGGCAATCTTGGAGAGCGTATGTCTCCACACTAAATAATAATACATCGGCAAAACATACTTGGCAAATGCTGCGCAGAATCAGTGGCAAGAGGAAAGATAAAACCATCAAGTACCTTGTCACTGATTCTGACACAATAACCAATAAAATGGATATTGCAGAAACGCTGGCGACATCCTTCGCTGCTAAATCATCGCCAGATCATTATCAGGAAAAATTTCGAAAGATTCGGGACAAGGAGAAGGAGAACACATTGGACTTTGAGTCAGATAATGACGAAAAGTACAATGTTGATTTCTCTAAACGAGAATTAATTAAATCTATCGCTCAGGCAACTGATTCGGCAACTGGCCCTGATGAAATTCACTACCAGTTTCTGAAACATTTGCCTGATGTATCACTTGATCTGTTGCTTCTACTCTTGAATGATCTGTGGCAATCTCAGGATTTCCCAGATGGATGGAGAGAAGCAACAGTGATCCCGATCCCTAAACCTGGAAAAGATCGAACAGATCCTAATAATTATAGGCCAATAGCATTGACAAGTTGTCTTTGCAAAATCATGGAGCGCATGATCAATCATCGTCTCACATGGTTTTTACAAGACAATAACATAATAACTAAATATCAATGTGGTTTTCAAAAAGGAAAGAGCACCACAGACCATTTGGTCAGACTAGAGACTTATATCCGTCAAGGTTTTGTTAAAAATCAACATACAGTTGGAGTATTTTTTGATTTAGAAAAGGCCTATGATACCACATGGAAGGGTGGTATCATGAAAGATCTCCATGAAATGGGCCTGAAGGGTAGATTACCCTTATTCATTGACAATTTTTTAAAGGGGAGAAAATTTAAAGTCCGCTTAGACAACACCCACTCTTCACTAAATCCACAGGAGGAGGGTGTCCCACAAGGTAGTACCCTTTCACCAACTCTATTTACCGTTAAAATAAACAGTATAATTGATGCTTTACCAGACGATATTGAAAAATCATTATATGTTGATGATCTGGCTGTTTACTGCCAGTCAAGCAATATGGCAATAATTGAGCGGCGCCTGCAAGGTTGCCTCGATAAGTTGGTGACTTGTGCGGATGAGAACGGCTTTAAATTTTCTCCCACAAAAACTTTATGTGTACATTTTTGCAAAAAAATGGCTTACAACCTGAGCCTAATCTCAAACTATATGGACAACAGCTTCCTGTTGAAGAGCAGGTCAAATTTCTTGGTCTGTTTTTCGACAAGAAGCTCAGTTTTATTCCACACATCAAATATATGAAAGATAAGTGTAGGAAAGCATTACAATTATTACGAGTTATATCCAGCAAGGATTGGGGTGGTGACCGGACAACCTTATTGAGGATTTACCGGTCTCACATCAGATCCAAACTGGATTATGGTTGTATTGTTTATGGTTCAGCGAGACGATCGTACTTAGCAGTACTTGATCCAATCGCGAACCAAGGTTTGAGATTATGCTCAGGGGCATTTCGAACATCACCCATCGAAAGTCTTCAGGTGGAGACCGGTGAGCCCTCTTTAGAGACTCGCCGGTTGAAGCTGAGCCTGCAATACTATATGAAGATGAAAGCAAATCCTGAGAACCCGGCATACTCGTGTGTTGTCAACCCAGAGTACAAGAGACTGTTTAATAACAAGCCAGGGACTATACCTACTTTGGGTATAAGGCTTCAACCCCATCTGGAGGACATGGAGGTGGAGCTCGACGCAATTAGCGTTGTGCGCCCGCCAGAATGTCCACCCTGGCTTCTCCAGCAGCCTAATATACTTTTTAACCTCTCAGATCTCAGGAAAGGAGACACCTGTCCCCTTGTCTTCCAGAGCATGTTGCTTGAGTTATTTTGTAGATTTCCGAGGCACCGGAAGGTGTATACTGACGGATCAAAGGAAGACAAGAGGACAGCTATATCCTTTGTCTGTGATGATCATGAATTTAGTTGTCGTATCAACGATGAGGCTTCAATTTGCACAGCAGAGCTGTTAGCTATTGAAGCTGCCATCGAATACATATGGGATAGTAATGACGAAGAGTTCATGATCATCACAGACTCGCTATCTTCATTGCAGGCTCTTAAGAGTCAAAAACTCAACAACCCAATTGTTTCCAATATTTTGCATATGTGTCACTACTTGTCTGGGCACAAGGACATTATTTTTTGCTGGGTACCCAGCCATATTGGAATACAGGGCAATGAACGGGCTGATGTTTTGGCCAAGGCTGCCCTGGATAAGACAAAACAGTTTTATTATATACCATATACTGATTTCAAGTATAACATCTCGGTCTACCTTGATGACATTTTGCAAGGTGAATGGAACATCAATGTCACCAGCAAATTGTTCGAGGTACAACCAATCATTAAGCGATCTTTTACACCAATGGAACGCCGAAGAGATGATGTTGTCTTATGCAGGGCCAGAATTGGCCATGCCTATTTCACAAACGGCTATTTATTGAGAGGAGAATTGCGACCTATGTGCTGCAATACTCGTCTCACTGTAAGACATGTCCTTCTCAGTTGTGGGAAATATGCGCACATCAGAAGGAAGTATTTTGCATTTAATTCCTTATTTGAGCTATTCAGGGACACCCCTGCTGGTTTAATTATTCAGTTCCTTCGGGAATGTAACCTATATTACATGTTTTAATTATTAAACATAGACTTTTTACACAATCACTCCAATTTCATGGAGATATAGTGACTTGATAAGTCGTTCATTTTATAATCACTTCATATTTTACATTATTTATACTGATATTTTTATACTCATTAAACTGTGTTGTAGTGCAAGCGCTACAACATGTCATCAGACTCGTTACATATAGGTGCCAGGAGCATCATCATCTTATCATATCAAACACTTTAAACTGAATATTTTAGTACGATCATGCTTTTATTGGCTTTGTCTTTACTTTACTATATTAACTATACAATATGGGATATTGTAATACCTGGAATTTTCACTTAAATGGCCATACTGGCCGAAAAGTGAAGTAAAGCATTTTACTTACTTACTTACTTATATTAACTATACAATATGGGATATTGTAATACCTGGAATTTTCACTTAAATGGCCATACTGGCCGAAAAGTGAAGTAAAGCATTTTACTTACTTACTTACTTATCAGAGCCTTTGGCCCGCCAATAAGACGCTCTCCCCAGACCGTGAGAAATTGTATGCGGAATTGACATCAAATTCAGTGATGTAAATCATCGTTTTCGCTCTTTGGATTTTCGTGATTTTCTTGAAAAACATTTGCATTTTTTTATTGGGTATCTCATGGAAATTTCAAAATATAGTCAAAATGCTACTAGACAATATCAGACTTTATTTTATTTTATCGTTAATTATCACATACAGTGATATACATCGCGCTATGCGGTAAAATAAAATAATATTTAAAAACATCAGACTTTACTGTAACCGATTTGGCCCAGTATCCAACATCTAGATCTGCGGCTGGTTATGAGGGCTTTGTATCTCAGCTAACACGAGGCATTGATCCAATGGCAGAATAATGCCGGACCATCGTCTGCGGTACTGGCCCAACATTATGCCGATTCAGTTCAACGTATGTGTTTGCTATTAAGGGGGTGGTTTCGTGCTGGCCAATGTAACATTATATTGGCCCATAACCTCACCGTTATTACATGAATATTGTACACACACAGAATCACTACTTAATAATACTTGATGGTGTACCGCATGGTGAACTAATTCCGCTACACTTACCCAGTTTTAGTGCATTTATAAGACCTTTAAAACAATAGCAATGATTGTTTTGTACGTTTTAGATTATTTTAATCGAAATAAACAAAACAGTTATGCAGCTTTAATATATTAGTATGGCACGTGTTTGGCCATGCGACGGCTTCACGAGCTGACGCTGGCCAATGCACTTTAAACTAGGGGTGTTAATTGTATTATAGCGATGTATGTAAAAAAAATGTGTGTATGTATGTATATATTTATAGGGCCTATTTGTATATTTTACTTGTTCTCATAAAGAAAAACTGATGTTTTTAAAAATTATTTTGCACGTTGCTACGCTTTCCAGAGTGTATTTTACCTACTATTCACAACAGTATTAATATATATGTAGTTTTTTTTATCTCTGGTTTTGGCGCGGGCAACATTTCTATATTATGTGTTTTAACTTTGAAACATTTTTTATCTGTATTATATATATTTTCATCTGTATTATATATTATATAATTGAATGATTGTTTTCATATAACAAAATCGCTACAGGGCACCTATGAAAAATAGACTGCTAATAATGAAAAACATATTAAAAATAGACTGCTAATAATGTCCACCCTGTATAAATATGTCGCAATAAATAAACAATAAATAAATAAATGCCTTGTTTAACCCCTTCAGATTCACAGTGTCCCAACTATGGTGGCTGATTCGTCTCAGCTCGTATCTGCGTTTCCTCATAGTCTCGCGTTCTGGGTGAGAAGGCGAGTTTGCGAGAAAAAATTGTGTGCGAACGTGAAAAATATGAGTATGTGCGAATACGAGAACGCGAGTTTACGAGAATAAATTGCGAGAACCTAATAAAGATGAGGACTCGAGTTTGCGCGAGGGCGAGTCTGCGATATACACGGCGCAGTTGGAAATGTTAAAGCATCCTTTTGAAACAAAGATGGACGCACGAAGCAGTCATCAATCATATCCTAAATATGTTAACATCAATGGAGTTTTTAGCAATATTCAGGTTGACAACATCATATATTAAGTTCAGAATATAATTATCACGATGTAAGCCTATTAATAATGCACATTCGTAGTTAGGTTTAGACACAATATCTCTAGCTAACGCATCATTCAAGCAAATTAAATATGGACAGAGTTGATTATCATCGACATAGACTCTAATATAGTAAATGTTGGACTAGCGTCGAAGAACCCTTTTCCTGCTATGGCCGCCAACCATATCCAGAGTCAAGGGTTTAACCCTTGTCCTGCTAGGGCCGCCATTCATATCAAGGATTAAAGGCCTAACCCTCGTCAGAACAGTCAGCATTCTATGATTATTGTATGTGAATTTTAAATGCAAACAATAGGCCGCTTTTCAACAGGTGTTAGTGGTGAACGGAACGAGGCATCACTGTTGTAGACATTGACGCAATGTTGTTTTATTATTGGTTCACCGTTTACTACGTACGCTGGACCTGCATTATGCCACCTACACAGAGCACTGTGCTGCCTGTTCCGACCAGACACAGACGGCACGCGTGTATCAAAATGTGGACAGCTCTCCCAGCAAACACGAAGACTCGACCCAATGTTGTTTCAATGTTGGTCCAGTGCGTTGGCGGTGGGCCAATATTGAAACAGCATTGGGTCAAATGCTCGCGTTTGCTGGGCTCCACACAGGTGTCTGTCTGCACCCACCCCTCCGCCACTATAATATTCTCGCCAGCCGATCAGGGTACTTTTAGCAAGACAGCCGGCCAATCACAAGCTTACTACAATACTTGAAATTGAGACATATGACGTCAACCATCTGCACATTTTAACATGCGAAGAAGCAGTGTCTAGGGTGAGCAGTGTATATGCCACCATTGGGGGAACGCTTCGTGCTTGCTGTGAGATAGGCCTATATATAAGCTCGCTACCATGGATTACCTTGTGAATTGCATGCGGGGGGGGGGGGGAGTGGGAGGGATGGGGGAAGGACTATTTTGTGAAACGCAGTGACGTCACTCGGTGAAAACAAGGTTACATAAGACCCCCTCCCCCATACGTTATTGTATTAGCCAGTTTGGTGAAACAAAGGAGGTCAAGGTCATTGAGTTTCACAGAATATTACAGACAAGGACATTCGGGCTCTATATGATTATTGTTGGCCGAGTGTTGTTTGCAAGTTGTGAACATGCACTCGATGTCCACGATTCAAAATGAAGTTAGGCTGCCGTAAACTGGAGTGACTTTGGCCCTAGGGGGTGACTTTGGCTCAAATGAAAAAAAAGTTATTTTATGACGTCACGATATAACTATCTATGATAGTTGTTTTGTTTTGTTACTGTTGGTATTTGAGGGATTCTATAATTTTAAGCACCAGCACTGTCCGCACCTTGTAATATTTATTATTGAATATTTTTATTCAATTTAATTACGTAAATGCAATGAATGACTTTTATTTTACAACATAGCAATATTACAACACAAAAAATTCTAACATAAATGTGTTTTTTGAAAGAAATATTATGTAAATTTAGTCAATTTTAACCAAAAAGCCTTGTCCCACATTCTAAATCCCACATAAACAGGCGATTTATTCTAGACTTCCTGTAATATATATTATATTTGTTTCTGATATAATGTTAGTGCAAAACACTATCGATAATATTATTTACAACTTTTTTAAAATAATTTTATTATTTTACCACTTTTTATGCAATTTATGTCTGTCCCACGTTGCAGCGACTCTCCGTAACGCTTATAGTTTTCAGGTAAGTTCTCTATACTTTTTCTGACCAAACTATCACTTGTCTGGTGCAAAACAGTTGCGCGAGACCTTCATGCAGTGAATCGTGAAAAAAAAGTATACTAAATGTGTTTTTGTTTAGAAATAATGTAAGGTTTGTGCAAGTCTTTGGGCGAGTATTTTAATTGAACGTCTCTCCATAACGCGATTTTTCACACATAAATACTGCAATTAAATTTGTAAGCACCCTACAACCTCCAAGCCTACTACAATCTCATTTGAAAAAAAAATAATAATAATCATAGTATAGCATATTAGATAGATGCTATGCACGATTTAGTAAAAAAAACGCCTCTCCATAACGCGTATTTTCTGTCTCTCCATAACAAAAATAAAAAATAAAAACGTTATAGAGAGAGTAATTCTTATTTCATTATTTAAGGGTTATTGTCATAAAGTGATTTTTTCTAAATTAAGTGATCAACATTATGATAGCCATGTTCAACTACTTGTTAAATATTGTATACTTTTGTAGAAGGGTCACTGAGAAAGTAAGTTTGAAGATTACTCCGTAACATAAATTGGTCTCTCCATAACGGTGAATTAGTCTCTCCATAACGGTAAGAAAAATTTAGTTTGATAAAAATAAGCATTTAAAATTGAAATCAAGCTCTGCTGAAAACGCTATGTCAATAAACAAAGCTAAGTTGACATGTGTTTAAATTTTTGACAATATTAGGACAATCTCATATATCAAGGAAAATATCATCACTGGTGCCTAAAATTATAGAATCCCTCATAAACATATGTTTGTGTGTGCACCATGCCCTTTTCTTCTTGGCTACTTGTAGCTTACAGAGGCAGGCATCGCCAAGAAGGTCACCAAGTCAAAACACGTGTTTTATAGACCTGCAAAAATTACACTGGTTCATGTAGTTCTGCAGAGACATTGATCTACGTCTTATTTTGTAATGAAATCTCATGTCCTCAGCAGTCTTGCTCACAATCTTTTCAAGTCAACAACTATTTCAGTAAATTTTATGAACACAAAATTAAAAAAAAATCTGTTTAGGCGTATTTTTGGGGTGACATTGGCCCAATATTAAAAAAAAAATGGATAGCTTTGGCTTGAAATGCCTAAGAACATTTAAATTCCCTGAGATTAACGTATTTAAATTTCAAATTCTTTACGTCAGATGGTTTTAGTTCTTTTTTAGAATTATATCTCTGTTTAAAATCACTGTGTAATATTTTGGGTCTAATTATAAGTCACCCCAAGTTAATTATTTTTGGGCCAAAGTCACCCCTAGCTTGAGATCACAAACTCCCCAGATTTCAAATTTCATCACTTTATTTGGTTCAGAACATTTCATTTTCACGAAATTACATTATTTAAAAGTTCAAAACAATTACGTCAAAATACCAAGTGTTTTTTAGCATTATAACAATGTTTAAAGTCACTGTTTATAATTACCGAAGTTGTAACTTATTTTCTTGGGACAAAGTCACCCCAAGACTTTGGCCCAGCCCTAAAAATAAAAAAAGTGTGAAAGAATCGTCTCCAAATTATAATTTATTTTTTATAATTAGTTTTCTTTATCTATATGGCTACATTCACTACAATCAATAATTAATATAATTATAACCCCTCTAGATTTAAAACAATAAAAAAGTGGGCCAAAGTCACCCCAGTTTACGTTATGTTTCTGGCAGTCTTTATAATATAACCCTACAATATTAAATGATTATTTAGTCATAACAACCCAATTATTAACTATATTATTATGCCTTTCATGTACACTAGTACAGGGGCGGATTTAGACGGGGTTCACGGGGTTCCGGAACCCTGTCAGCGTTTTCAAATCTATCAAATTAAAGGGTTAGAGACCTAAAAAAAACGGTAAATTTATTGATTTTTTTGGGGATTGGAACCCTGTCACCTTTTTGATCACAGGGTTCCAGAACAAAACTGATAGCCTATCTTTCTTTGTTAGTCAATTAGGCTGTTTCATTGATTTCAAGATAAACACTAGCTCTAGGAGGTGTGGAAGGGTGGGGGTAACACCGGCAGCAGACCTGTGTAATTAACAGTCACGTCAAATAACAATATGCACTACTCTACAAAACCAAAAGGCAGTAGGCCTATCTGCTTACTTGTAACGTAAATAGATACTGCCTTTTGGCTTGCATGGCAGTATATGCCTACAAGTGCAAACTGGTTGTCATTGGGGACCGACTATTGCATAACATTCACACCACCCTTTGTTTCCGAAGACTTAAATAAATTAAATACACCTAGCTTTGAAGGCGCTCTATATAGGCCTACATTGAAATTGTTCAGTTTAAATTTAGGTCACTTATTTTTATACTTTTTTACTGATATAGATCTCCTAATTTTCAAGAAGTTTTAATTTTCGCAAGGAGAACAAATTATAGAATTTAGGAATCTAAGAAAAATGATTATTATAATAGCGCTACCTAATATAATCGAAATTGCCTACAGTGAGTTTTAACTACAGTCTCTATGAAGACTCAGCAACAATGTATATCTTATAATTTAACTGATAGTGCATGAGCCTGAAAAAAAATAACTGGAGAATAAAGTACATAATCAATTTGTATATTAATTGATCATATCAGTCAGTGATCGGAACGGTTTTGCTAGTTAGCCTACTACCCTGATGTGTTTGTATAACAATACCAGCTTGAGAGTCCATTGCCCCCGCTCAACTAGCACTGGATATTACCCCAACGCTGACTCAACGTTGGCCTGGTATCTCCTTGGAAGAGGGATTCTATAATTTTAGGCACCAGTGATGATATTTTCCTTGATATATGAGATTGTCTGGATATTGTCAAAAATTTAAACACATGTCAACTTAGCTTTGTTTATTGACATAGCGTTGTCAGCAGAGCTTAATTTCACTTTTAAATGATTATTTTTATCAATTTAATTTTTTCTTACCGTTATGGAGAGACTAATTTACCGCTATGGAGAGACCAATTTATGTTACGGAGTAATCTTCAAACTTAAATTTCTCAGTGACCCTTCTACAAAAGTATACAATATTTAAAAAGTAGTTGAACATGGTTATTATAATGTTGATCACTTAATTTAGAAAGAATCACTTTATGACAATAACCCTTAAATAATGAAACAAGAATTTCTCTCCGTTACGATTATTGTCGTTATTGAGAGTAATAATAACGAACATTGTCTCTCCATAACGACAATTATTTCTGTTATGGAGTGACAATAAACAAATACTAAATATCGATGCTAGCACAATTTGAAAGACAAAAAGAAAAGTTACTATTTCAACAAGTGTCACTTGTTGGTTAAAATACCAAATTCATAAAGGTTTATAGCTATTTTTAAATGAATAAAAGGGTAATTTGTGACTACTTTTTCTCTCCATAACGTTTTTATTTTTGTTATGGAGAGACAGAAAATACGCGTTATGGAGAGACGTTTTTTTTACTAAATTGTGCATAGCATCTATGTATTATGCTATACTATGATTATTTTTGTTTTTTTCAAATGAGGTTGTAGTAGGCTTGGAGGATGTAGGGTGCTTAAAAGTTTAATTGCAGTATTTATGTGTAAAAAATCGCGTTACGGAGAGACGTTGAGTTAAAATACTCACCCAAAGACTTACATTATTTCTAAACAAAAACACATTTATTATACTTTTTTTTCACGATTCACTGCATGAAGGTCTCGCGCAACTCTTTGGCACCAGACAAGTGATATTTTGGTCAGAAAAAGTATAGAAATTACCTAAAAACTATAAGCGTTACGGAGAGTCGCTGCAGCATGGGACAGACATAAATTGCATAAAAAGTGGTAAAATAATAAAATTATTTTAAAAAACTTGTATATAATCTTATAGATAGTGTTGTGCACTAAGAACAAATATAATATATAATGCAGGAAGTCTAGAATAAATCGCCTGTTTATGTGGAATTTAGAATGTGGGACAAGGCTTTTTGGCTAAAATTGGTTAAATTTTTACAATATTTCTTTCAAAAAACACATTTATGTTAGAATGTTTTGAGTTGTAATATTGCTATATTGTAAAATAAAGGTCATTCATTGCATTTATGTAATCAAATTAAATCAAAATATTCAATAATAAATATTACAAGGTGCAGACAGTGCTGGTGCCTAAAATTATAGAATCCCTCGGAAAGGTCGGCACGTGTCGTGGATAGTTATTTCCGTAATTGGTATTACGCGGGGGTGAAGTGGGCTACGCCTATACTTGTGATAACTAAACGATGTTTTAGTTTTCACGGCTGAGTAAGTTACTCAGCCGTGAAAGCTAAAACACTAAGCGCCATTGTTAAAAAGTTACCTTCCACAACTCAGTGACTACATCTGTTAGGCCTAAATACGGCAGAGTTTTTGTTTCAATATTAAAAAAAAGTACCAAAATCAGAAATTCACGAATATTTAAATACCGAAGAAAATTACCATATATATATACATGTATCTGTGAAGGCCATAATTATTAACGGTTGGAGCCCTGTCAGATTTTTTTCTGGATCCGCCTCTGCTAGTATAACCGAAGCCCTTGTCCGTGGATACTTCTGTCAAGGAGAAAGAGCGAAATTCAATAGATTCGTAGATCCGAATATATAAGACCTTCACAATTCTAGTCTATAGCCATGTTTACATATATTATGGACGTAGCAAAACGCGAAAATTAAACTGCCTTTTGTTCAATTCTCGGCCTGATTGTGTCGCTCGAAATAGCATTTCTACATTACATTTCATTCCGTTTTCATTTCGTAATATAATAATGTTCTGTTAATCTATTAATTGTAGCTTAGTCACACTAAAGCGGGTGTTAAAAAAACTTGGGTTGCGTCGTCATGAAGCTATTGCAAACCTGGATGACGGGACCAGAGCCATATCGGTGAGTAGGCCTGGGTTTAAAGCATATGAGGCCCATAATGTTCTCAAAATGGAGTAGTAGTAGTAAATTATTGCTTTACGTCACTTTTCGGCACCTATTGTCTTTTAAGTGACATTGAAATACGATAAAAACGTTGTAGTGATTTGATGAGATGAATGATGTACAGATGATAACGTGAGGGTGGGGGTGATAGGGCATGGTATGTTATTGAGAGCATTTTCCATCGCTCGCCCGATAAGGGGTTCTGGGCATGTCTAGGACGTGGTCCCCCTTGGGCAACTTCATAGAAGGCCAAGAACACCCCGTCATTGAGATAGAGGTAATTTCAGACGTATTTTGTAAATTCTCTGCGCACTCTATTTGTGTATACTTTGTTACCTTTTTCTCATTGTGTAGACTGTTCTCTTATGTATTCATGTTCCTGTGTATTACTGCTTTGCTAAGTAAATTCTAGTCTTTTGTATTTTATTTCTTTGTGTTCTGCATTGTTTTCGAAATAATAGTAGAACGTTTAAATGGTTCAGTGGTTTCTCTTTGGCATCCTAGTCATGTTCGGGATGTCTGAAGGAAACCACTGCCATTATAATTAGCTTGTGGTTCTCACGGTATTGATGTTCTTCTTCACTCTCTAGTGAAAATTTCAGCTCAAATTCTTTGTATTCTTCATTTTTTTGGCATACATTTAATTGTTTTAATGGTTTCTCTGTTGCATCCTGGCGGGTAATGCAGCATGTCAGAGAGAAGCCATTGCCATACAATTAGTCACAATTTGTAGTGACGGTGTTCTCACAGTTCGTGATCGCTCTGTGCTGCTCCTCAATATCAGACCTGATTGCTAACTGTGGGGGCAGTGTAAGTCTGCCCAAATTTTTTAGCAGTTGTTCTTTTGTGGTTTATTGTTTTCTCTGGTAATTGTTTATCTCATTCATATTTATGTTGATTTAAAGTGTGTAGATATATACATACAGTACATAATACAGTACATACATACATTAATTTTATTATGAGTGTATACAGTGCTGGTTTGGTGTTGATCGCCCAGATTATGTATACAATCGCAGCATCAATGGTCTCAGACTAAGTCGAGCCACTATTTTACTTTCCAACTCCAGATATGATCGGCATTGAACCATCATTGGTCCTATTGTCAAAATATTTTTACACAACTATGTTTGTTATTGTTATTTATTTCTTTTATTATATAGTTGCTTTGACACAGACACTGTTCTGTGATTTTCATAATAATAATTCTTTTGTACCTTTTTGTCTTAATTTATATTGTGTATAGGCGCTGGCGCTGTCTCAGGTTTTTAGAATGTATATATATTCAATACAAATCTCGCTACATATAGATGCCAGTGCACTATCAATCCTGTTATCATCAATCGTTTTTATCTCACTGCCTTAGTGCAGACATACTGTTATCAGTTTGGTATTTTTACTTTATCACTTTTACTGCTCAAGATTTGATATTATTTTAGTCGGAATTGTCATTTAAATGGCCATACTGGCCGAAAAATGACTTAAAAAAAGACATTTTACTTTACTCTACTTTATGTCTGGGAGATCTACCCCCAGACATGCCAAGACTTGGGTACACTGTGCAATTTAATGCTGAAACTCGCGCAGCTCCGCTATCCTCGGGTCGGATAGTCCCCAGAGTAACATCAGGAAGGGTAACTCCATTCATCCCCCGTAAGAGACCTAATGTGAAGCACTCTATTGCTGATTATTTAAGGCTATCATGGCCTACAACAGCAACTGCACTGATGCGAAAGCTGCATTGGCTCCGTTGTTGAGCGGAGGAGCCAGGGTATGCCACTAGCAATCCGCACGAAGATTATGGCCAGATACGAGGAGGCTGCAGCTTCCGTTGGATGATTTCTGTAGACTAGTGCTTCCGTACCATGCCGTGCAGCATGTGACTGACAGAACAGATCCCTAATGACCCTCCCCAGATGGGGGCGAAAAGTACTACTACTAGCAATCATCCCAGAATCCCTTGGCAGGATATAGGCCTCGTCAATGTGTAAACCCAAGTGAGTAAGTAAAACAATTTCTTTACACTTTTCGGCCAGTATGGGCATTTATACCCCCATGCCACTGATAAAATTGGTTGACCAGAAACTGACCAGCTGCTGACCAGACAAGCCCATTTCAAGTACATGTCTGTTTATGATGAGTATATGACATGACAAGATATAACTAATTATTTAAAACCATTGTCATGATTTTGGGAAAATGCAAATAAAATACCGATATCCGGATTTGGCTTATATAATATATATCTACTAGTGAAATGGCCGAAATGGCCGCATCATCTTCAGCGGTGAAAACTGTGATGTAAAATAGGTCGGGTGACCAAAACGATTGAAAAGGCATGTACACAAAATCAGACGAGCACAGTAAGTGCAATGGATTTTTCTAATGAAATAACAGATACACACAATTTCGACGCCAGGAGAAACTAATAATAGAAAGAAATAACTCGCATTAAAGTGTAATCTAATTATACATGATTTGTCTTTATTTAGATTTCTAAAAAGGGCGATTAAAAGTAGACGTTCTTGGCAAGATGACCATAATTATTTTTTGGAAGTGTCTATTGACACAGTACCGTGTAAATAACTGTCCAGACATCAATATTGGCACCGAACCAATCAGCTTCGAGGTCACAATGTTCACATGATTTATGTTATTTATTGTCTGTACTGCAGCGTAACCCTGTCTAGTCGAGACGCATACGCATTTCACGTGCACAATGTTATAAATAGAGTGGTTTGCATGCACGTGGCACACACTGCAGCCATTGCCAGGTGAGACGAAGGTGAGTGCTTCTTTTTAAACTCTTCAAGTCAGTTAGAGAACGTAAGAACAAAATGTATGGAAGATTCTTATTAAGGTAAGCTACCAGCAGGCGTATTGTTACTTACAGTAGATTTTGAAGGGTCATTTAACAATGCTGTAGCCAAGGCCTGGGGCCAATCCCACAGAGAATCTTAAAATTAAGATTATCTCAACTTCCTCTTATTTGCATTAGAAAAGTTAAGATCATCTTAACTGTTCTAATGCAAATAAGAGAAAGTTAACATGATCTTAATTTTAAGATTTATTGTGGGATGGGCTCCTGATCTTTTTTCTAATTGCCAGTTGTATACATCCCAGCAATCTTGAATCAACAATGTTGAATCAACGTTGAGCCAATAGAAATTTGTTTTCAGCAAGTGTAATATATAATATTTGAAAGGAGTATAATGACTTTATTTTGGGTATTTCGCCCACCCTTAAGAAGTCATACTAAGATCACAAAAAGATAAAATCATAAAAAAATAAAATGATTTGCGGCAAAATAAGCCAAACATTGGTGATCATGAGGAAATCGATCACATCTTAAGATGTAAAAGTTTGGAGTATTCTCTACAAACTCTGTCCACATAATTTAAGAGCAAGATCTAAAGATTTTTCATACCAGTAGAAATAATTTATTACTAATGCCGTTATTTACGAAATTTAATTTAGCAATGAGGCTTAGCATTTGCTTTCAAAGTTATTTTCTGTTTTTCTCTAAATATTCTAAATCTACGGGAGAAGAAATGGTTATAACTAATTCACTGTGAACGTAAGCTATTGACAATAATAAAATTAATCAAATTATTTCCACCTGAATTGGCTTGTAGATATTAGTTAAATTTTGTAGACAAACTTTTCAAAAATTATGTATTGAAAAAACTACTGGCGCAATTCCGGTTGGCAAATGTCTCATAATCACTTTTGTTCTAGTTGGAATGGTTGGTGCATTGGGCCTGACGAGCTAACTCAAGAAGAGTCAGGTCTTTGGCTGTTCACAAAATTTTTGCACCTGGCGCAAATCCGGATGATCTCTGTCCATCATTACTAGCACTGGTTCCAGCAGCTGGTGCAAGTCCTGTTGCTAGATGAATCGAGCTAGACGTAGAGCATGTGGCTGGCATGTAAGCTGGCTTACAAGACATGATATCATTCCCGATGGCCTGTAGCAATTGGCTCAAGTCCTGTTGTAACTAACCTTCCCAGGAGATCCTTTGTATTAGCAGATATGTTACTTGGAAAGCCTAATAAATATGTTTATGCTAACTAACAGTTTATTTTTTGTCTTTTTACATTCTGTCTAACTGTTGTATTTATTATGAAATATAATTATTTTGCTTTTCCCATAGACTGGGAGGCATCAGGGCTGTAGTGTCTCTTATTCTTGGGTACTCTCCTGAATGATTCAATTCTACATATGATTTATGATATTTTTAATTAAGTAATAATTGATGATCAAAAAATGTATTCTTGTGGATTTTTTAAAATTTCAAAGCAGCTGGATTGCTATGCTATACAAAAAAATATACCAAAGATGGTGACAAATACAAGAAGACTCACTTGAAACCGAAGGTCGCATTGGTAAAGCCAGAGATTCGCCTACAAGAAAAACAGTCCATGGAATTACTCCGGGGTCGTCACAACTTGCCATAATTACATTTATATAAATTAAGCCAAGAGATTATCAACTATAGCTCTTCTCATCACCGTATATTATTACTAATGAGAACGTTAAATCTTAAGTTCCTAACATTAATAATTACTGGCCTACATTATATTAGGTTGTAAAAACATACTCCCAACCAAAATTAATTCAGATGATTCTTCAGAGAACGTGCAGACGACTAATAAATAACTGACAATCCGACTAGTGTTACTATACTTCCATGATAATTAATGGTGTACATTTAAATTATAATTCAATACCTTTGGGATTGAAAGGAGCTGGCATATATGTTTCATTGAATCAAAAGTAACAAAAATAAAAATTCCAAGCAAAGAGGAAAAGTGTAACAAAATATAGTTTTTGGCAACAAGACCTACCCAATTATGTAAGCCACACTGCCAAGGCCAGAGAATGGCTCACAGGGAAACACTTCCTGGAAGAAAGGAGTGGGTCAACCACAAATTGGTATCAGCCAATGTAATTATCGCCTCCGGAGTTCATCAATCATTGCTAAATAAATTCTTTGAAACATATTTATTTATATTGTAGTGTGGGAATCATTTTTTATGTCAGGTTCTAACGTCAAAAGTGGATCCCCGCACTGAAAGAGTTAATGTATAGGAACATAACATAGGCTAAATAGCTCGTGCAGTCATTCTGCTCTATGAATCAACAAATGACAAAACAAATGACGATGCCTTAGTATTTTTAATAAGATGATACAATATAAATTAAACAATGAAAAAATGATGAGATGAAAGACACAACACCACATTTAAGATACATTTTTAATTGGTTGGTTTGAACTGCATACATCATCGTTTTCTTTTTCTTTTTATATATTCATCAAATGTATATCCAAACATATCGGCATCAGCTTGGTATTTGTCCAGAACAGGCTGTAGAATTGATGGAGGAATGTCATAATACATTTTCTTATATGACTTAGGTGCTTCTTCGTTAACATTAACTTTTGGAAATTTCTTTTTTAGTTTGACGGGATTGAATTTCAGTAGAATTTGGTCCAGATCTGTACGAAATGTTTCCAGCTTAGCCACGTAGTCATATCTGATATCACAAGGTTCACATAATGTCTGTTCAGAAAAAAAAGAAATATGTATTACCATTAATGCATTATTGTTCCGGCTGCATCAACACTTTAACCTGCTATACATGTAGCCTAACGGATTTTTAAATATCAAAATTACGGTATTTTTTGAAGTACCTTTGATAAGTGTTAGGCCTATACAGCTAAATGCATTATACGTTATATCCAGCCATTAAACATGAGAATATTTGGTAAATATTGAGACAATGTGTGACCAAACATCACATTTTCTTAGATTATTTTTCAAATGGTGCATGGATTGCCGCCGCTGCTGCTGCTGCTGCTGTTGCTGCTGCTGCTGCTACTGCTACTGCTACTATTACTACTACTACTACTATTACTACTACTACTACTACTACTACTACTACTTCTACTATTACTACTACTACTACTACTACTACTACTACTACTACATTTAATTATTTTAATTCCATGGGCGCTGTGCAAACATTGGGATGCAGGTTTATAACCCTTGTTTTCTTAAGTTATCTTACCTAAATTTTCACCCAAGTTGAAGTTGTGTCTCGCTAGTGCAACCAACAACTTCCATTGCGTGGAAAATTACTCATTATTCTCAATTTGAGCCCAAAAATAGCAAATGTTGATGCTGAAAGACATATTTTATTCCGAATAACTGTGAATTAATCTGCAAAAATGGATTAAGAGGCGTTAAGAAGGCCGTCTCATCTGTGTATCACTCTTATTCTATTTCCAACATCCTCACTTGCTCCAATTTTCACCCACTTAAAGATGTGTCTCGCTACCGCGATCCACACCTTTAAGTGGGTGAAAATTTGTGCATCATTCTCACTCCACTTACATATTGCACTGCTCCTCACATATTACAACGCTACTAAAAACGTGATAAAAAAGTGACGATAGACAATAATTTTACTTACTACTACTATTGTTACTACTACTGAGTTAGTGAATAATACTTTACGTCACTTTCAGTACAATGGCAATTCTGCATCAGAAAGAAGTCTGAAGTCGAGACTATGCCCTGCTCTTATCGAATGATTTCAAGGGTGCACATTAGCAAAGATATTACTTCACACTCCAGACTTTTAACAGTTGGGAGTACTGTATATGCACAACCTCAATGAGAAACGTCCGACCTGACCGGGATTCGAGCCCATCACCTTGGAGTTGCGATCCCCAACCAGACCGAATGAGTCATGGGGGGGGGGGGTTGGGCGTTACTACTACTAACCTGAAACGTTTTGAAGTGGTCATTAGGAAATCCTTTCATTTCTTTATCTGGTATCGCCTGAAAAACATTAAAATATACCAGTCATTGTGTTGTGAAAGGACTATCAAGTCTACGATTGAAAGTATGTGGATAAATTACGGACAAATTGTCCATTAAATTATATCTTCATATGCTTAATTAATTTTTATTTTGCAAAGCAGGCTGTCATCCCAGAAAACACTGGAGAAACGTTTGCTAGGTAGGCACAACATTGGGGAAATGCAGGCAAGGTATTATAAGCGAGGCCGAAGGCAGTGTTGCAGTGCACCGTGTGACGCCACAATGGTCAACCTCATCTTACCACATAAACGAGAAACTCTCCGAAAGTCACTGTATCTCCTGCCTTTTTTCCAGTGATATTTCCCACTTTTTTCTACAAGTAACACGTTCACAATTAAATGAGTATAATTTTCATCGAGTTTTAAGTATATTAAAATAAAAAGTAAACAGAACTGATTTTATGTAAATAATCTCTAATAAATTGTTGATAAATAAGAATTTTGCATAACCTCACTCTTAAGTCTGTATGGCCAATTAAGTTTGACTTTGCAAGTTAAATTATACGATGATTTGTGTCATAAAAAATAGTAGAAAAGTCGAACTGATAATAAAATGATAATGATGTTTTTGTCGAAGCCATTCTGTTAAAGACACCTGATGATATATGATGGTGCCTCTGTCACCTAGCCCATTTAAGGCAAGCTTTTTTAAAGCTGAAAAAACTTGCGCTGATACACTATATAAGTTAACAAAAAAGACAGAAACAACCAATTAATATAGAAAACTACTGAGCAGGGTCTGTGTCGAAACCAACAGATGAAATTACTATTATACATTACGTAATATATATTACTGTATAATATATTACGAAAATCAATCCAATGCTGGTTTAGTGCCCATTACCACATACCACAATGCGGTGTTCAACTTAACTAGGGCAAATGAATCAACCCAAGATAAAGGGTAATTAAGCCATTTAACTAACTGTTTTAAGAGGATAATATTAAAACTATAACATTTTAGCAGTGACCAGTTGAAGGGATCAACCTACCTCCCCCTCCAGTTTTAGTCATGGTTTCAAAGAGGAAGAGGGGGAGGAGAAGAAGGATCGGTTTGAGGCCAAACATTTTCTTTCTTTGGCTTGCAGTCCAAGGCCGCTGCATGATTTTGTAACTATATGGTTACGGTACAATGGGCCCACGCTTCCATATCATGGGAATTTTTAAAACTGTTAACACGAGGTGGTGACACATTCCTACCATGATTTTTTCGACTAGATGTGTATTTGACGTCTTGACTTTGGAGAAGTAAGCTGACGCCAGTCTTTCCAGGGGGTGTCTGACCTGGATGAACCGGAAGTAATCCTCTCTGGGGTCAGGTAGACCATCATTCACTTCTCGGTGAGATTCTCTGGTGCTTGATATGCGATTGATTCCTAGTTTATAAAATTTTCTGCAGAAAAAAATATAGTTTACTTTATGTAGTGAGCAGTGAATAAAATAAATAGTCAAGCAGCATTGCGATTAGTAAGGCCTAGAATACAATAAACTAGTAGCCTATTGTTGTGTCGTTACTAACAGCCTGTTCCATAGACATCGGGCTGTAGGCTTCACCTAAATCACCACACTCCCACACATTTTATTTTACTATAATACATATTTTACCTCCATCTATCATTCCCCCTTCTATTGTACCAGGGATAGGAATGCTTTTTAAACCACGTTTTGCGTCCTTTCTTCTCTTTCTCAGTCATTAATTTGAAAAATCTTATCCAGCTTGTTGTCCCTGTTTTTCCAATGTCACAATACAAAACACGGTGATAATTATCCACAATGCCTTTAGGTTTTCTGATGGGACTGACATAGCTTTGTGGTACGTTATAGCTACCGTTCTTGATCAGATCACACACACGGTCTATTCTCTGTCCGTGAGCGAGCTGTATGACATCAGAATGTCCTGGAAGAAGAATGGAAGGTTTATTTAACCAGTAGGTTTACAACTCTGGAATATTTTTTGTATAAATTATGAATACAAAAGGGTTTTTTTTAATTTGAAATCACAAATCATCACAAATCACGCGCCATAGACATCACAAACCGCAGTCAGTAATCTGAGTCATTTTCCCAGGAATCATCATATACATTTGTGAAAAACATTTTCTACAAAACTATTTCCCTTGTGAGAGCTATAAAATGTGTAATGCGATACCTAAATAATTTTCAGTTGGTCGTCCGATGACCAATTGAACCCATGTGGCATCGCATCTTTAATATTATAGCTTCAAGTAGGTAAAAAATTAAATTGCTTAACGTTAAATACTTAAAGGTGTAGTAAACTGTCAAAATTCGCGGGACAAGGGTCCCCCAGAAGGCAATAGTGCCCGTGGGTAGGCCAAGGCCCTATTCCATAATAATACTAAATATGCGTCTCAAACCCAAAGCCTCATTAAGAGCAAGTTCTCAAATCACAGCAAGTTCATATATACTTGAGCGACATCTATGAGTTAATAATTCAAAGCCCTTGGCATTTGCCCATACTTGGTCGCCTACTTGCAAAGAAACCGACTGTATTACTGCCGGGATTTGGAAACTGCTTGACCCCCAAGCTTGTATTGTCACCCAGTAAACACAAAACATTTGTATGACTTTATGCAATGTTGGACACGTCGAAGACGTTGGGCCGACATTGTATAAATGTTATACAAATGTCTTGTGTTTACTGGGCAGGAGGACTTTCTCTCAAACATTGTACATTTATCTAATGTTGATTCAATGTTGGGCCAGCGTCGCAGACGCTGGCCTAACAATAAAACAGCATTGGATCAATCTCTCATTTGAGTAGTATCTTGTAATCAGTTCAGCAGCTATATTAATGCCGTCAATCTGTACTCAATAGGCTACTGTTGGCCTACACTTGACCGTGCCAGGCATGCACGTTTTGCAGCTGGATGATTCTTTAATAGAGTGACAGGAACTTTACAATGATATTTTTTAACAAAGATTCAAGTTTCTGAATGCCTTTTCCTGGCTGGATTGTAACAGCACGTGATTTTGTCTTACCGTTCCTGGCCAGTGAGGGCATAGGCTTATTTTTCATCTGATCACCAGGGCCAAGTGAAATCTGTTGAACTAAAAAAAGAACATTTCAAAACCGAATCTTGAGCATATATACAAATTATTGTTGATGCACAATACACATCGACAAGGAAATAACTGAATGCACAATATGTATTGACAAGCTGACAACTGAATACACAATAAGTATCGGGAACAAAATAACAGAATGCACAATACGCATTTTTAGTAGTAGTAAATTATTGCTTTACGTCATTTTTTGGCAATAATGGTAATTTAAGGGACATTATAATACGATAAAAACAGTGCAGGCCATTGATGAGATGAATGATGTACAGATGATGACGTAAGAGTAGGGTGATAGCGCATGCTGGGTTATTGAGAGTGTTTTTCTTCGCTCGCCTTTTAGGGGTTATGGGCATGTCTATTGGAGATGGTGGTATGGTAGACCTCCATTAGGACCACACAGTCGCTAGCATGCAGGTGGAGGCCATCTATTATGCCACATGTTACATACCTTCTATGGTATTGAAGCTGTCGTCCGCAGTGTAGAAAATGTAAAGCACTAAAACGATGGCGGCCAAGATTGAGGTGACGGCAACCTCCTGAAACCACACAACACATGAACCGATGACGTCAAAATATCACTGCCACCAAGATTGTAACCTAAAAACTGGACTGAAAAGGGCCACGGGTTCATTCCTCTGAGAAAATCTAATCTATTATCTTTCAGTCATTAATTTTGGACGTAGTCTCCTAACTGGATAAGGTGCTAAAGCAACGTTCTTTTTCATATTATAATTCTACATCGGCTATTTACGGCTCAGTTTTCAAGTAATTGACTTCAAGTCTTGGCACAATGATCCTTAGGTATACAGGTACCAGGGTAAATCTTTTTTTTTTTGTTGATTCCAGCAGTGTATCTGGATCTATCCGTGATTAAAAATTATTTTTATAAATCCAGTTTGTGGATCAATGTCGTTTTAATGATGTACATGTCGGTTGATAGCCCATTGATCAATTGAAAGGACAGTCGCCAGTCACAATGGATTTTTGTTATTTGGACACCGCGTTTTAGGGGTGGAGCAAGGAATTTAGAAGGACAGGAATCACAACTTCTTTGGAGGGCTGGGATTAAAGGATTGTGGTTGTGAGAATGAATATTCCCCTTGATGAGGCACAGTAGAGGCCCTTTGTTTCGGGAAGTTGTGTGGGACTATGTTCTTTGCTGTATCCCCGCTTTCAGAGCCAACAGCTGGATGGCATCTGTCTGGTTACTAACGGGAAAGGGGAAACCGGTCATATATGTGCAAATGTCGCGATGTCGTCATCACGGGGGAATTCCCTGCGCATTCATTACAGTGAGAAACCACGTGGGATGACGGACATTTTGATGCCACTATCACTTCTCTATGATATGTGACTAAAAGACTTCGAGTATGTTTCTGTAACTAAGGCATTATATCCGTAAATAAAGTAACTTTCCCCAGACAAAGTAAAACTAAAATTTAACAAGAGAAAGAAACATGTATTAATATGATTATATGAAATTCTTATGATACGCAACTTCCAAATTTACCGTACCCCCCCCCCCCCCCCCGCCCCGTCATGTATCACTACATGTTTTCTGGGGGGTAATCCTATTATTGCTGCACTTATCATGCTTTATAATAGCTCCATTTTTCCGAGATCCTCTGCACTAATATTTGTTTAAAAAAACTGAAGAAAGTTATTGTATTAATTTAAAAATAGGGCCTCGTATAGGCCTAAATGTTTTCTTTTATTATTTATCCCGAACATTCGGATAGACCCAACACCAAATAAATCTTCCATCTCAAATTTAAAACAGCTGGAGTTATTTCATATAAAAGTTACCCCAATCACCCCCAAAATGTCAAAATTTTTAAATAGTAGAAACAATTAAACCATTTTAAAATAAAAGTTTAAATTATCGAGTGTGTTTTAATTACACACCTTTCACCGAAAAATAATTCTATTCCAAACGAATTACGCTAAAATTGAAAAAGGTAAGTAAGCCCAGGGGGGCTGACTGAAAAAAATAATTACTTAAAAATATTACCGCATATTACAGATTAAAGATAAGCTGCAGAGGCTATATAGGGCCTACTACTGCATTTATTTCGGAAGCGAAATATGTTTTAAAATAAGCACACCAGTCATTGCGTTGATCTGCTTCAACCAACAAACATGATGCGTTGACCCAACACCGATTCAATGTTGCTTCAACATCTACAACACTGGCCAAGCATTGGCTGAACATCTCATGTTTGCTGTGTACCGCGCTGGGATACACAATATTTTATCAGGTTTATCACGCATGCTGGACCGTCCTGTTTGGGTAGGGGACCATGACCGATAAAAATTAGGGGTGAGGATCACCGTCAATGGAGGCATTGATCCGGCAAAGAACATGGTGACCCGATTTTGGGCTAGTTGGTATTCCTGTCCTATATATTCCTATAATAGTTGTAATTGGAGAGGGGAATGACTTAATGCAGTTTTAGGCCACCTTTGTGCATATATATAGGCTAAACTGGGCCAGGAGAACCTCCTGAGGATGGTGAGATGAATGACAGTGGAGGAGAGAGAGAGGAGAAAGAGAGTTGTAAATGTTAATCTTTCGCAAATGGTCGCAAATAGTCGCAAAATCTAAGAGAATGTCAAAGATGTCAAATATGTTAAAAATGTCAACTATGTCAAAAATGTCAAAAATGTTGAATAGATCAAAAATATTTAAAAATTCAAATTTGTCAATTATGTCAAAAATGTCAAAAATTTCAAAAATTACAAATAGGTGAAATATGTCAAAAATGTTAAAAATGTCAAAAAGGTCAACAATGGGCAATATGTCAAATATGTCAAACATGTCAAATATATCAAATATGGCAAGTATGTCATAGAAAAAGTTTGCAAAGTACGTCCAAACTTTATTACTGTTACTTGTCACAGCTGTTCTAGTTTATCATGAAAAACATTAAGATGATCTTAAGGAGACTCAATCAGGCTAAAGTCATAAAAAAAATAGGTGATTTTATTTTGGCTTCTTAATATGACCATCTGATGTAAACATGTCCATAGACTAGAACTGCAAAAGTTTTTTAATTTTTGTGCTGCGCATTTGCCAGTTAGGCTAGATATAGAGACGAAATTCCCGTATTTCTTATTTTGGACAGGCATGTCCGAAATAAGAAATCGGGAATTTCGTCTGCTGAATGTCAACCTCATGGGCAACACAAATTAGTTTAGCATCTGCCGGTACATATTCAAATCTCATCATTTGCTATGATGTAGATCTATGAAAAAATTAATACTAGTCATCCGAGAAAGAAAAATCACGAAAAAAACGTTTGGTCTTTTGGTTTATATAGAAGCATTTCAGCGCTTCAGGGGTTAATATTATAGCTCTCCATCCTAAAAACGTAATCGACAAGGTTCTAGAAAATCAAACGCTCGGGATAAAAAAGAGAATTTATGACATCACAGCAAGCACAAGACATCAACCAATGCTGGCCCAGCATTAAACCAGCATCGGGTCGATGTTTCGCGTTTGCTGTGATCAGACTCACCTTACATCGTGCGAACATTTTATTAACACCAGAAAAATATCACCGAATCTCCCGAATCTGCAACATTAAGATCAACAAAAGTTTAAAAAAAGATGTGATGTTAATAACATGCAATAGAAATAACTACAGGGCTTACTTGAGAGCTAAATATAGGGTCTACCCAGTCTACGCTGTCTAGATCACAGCCACATCACAGTGAGATCAAAATTAGGTGATATTTTTATTGATCTAAAACATCCTTAACCCCGTATATATCCGGGCATAGCAGGACAAGGGTTAATTGGTTTATTACCATACGTCTAGGTGACCATGTATCATGTTTATTAGTTTATTATGTTTAATAGTTTATCTGAAACATTGTGAGCCTGTCAGCAATATATCACAGGTGTGTTAATGGCTATATTACCAGACGTAAATAATTGGGTTTCGCCGCTCAGGAAATCGTTTTATATTGTCTACCAAAAACGGGACGCCAGTGTTTGACGACCTCGTCCACAGTTACAAATCCTAAATATAAATGACATAACGAGCAAGCCCACTGCACCGAATTAATACACGATCTCAATGAGCATAACCCGCGATTTGTAACGATAAATGAGAGTAAAATCAGGAAACAACAGAAAATAACAATCCCTAATTGTCATATAATAAGGAAAGATAGAGGGCTGTAGCAATACTTATACGATTTTTTTTTTTTATAAATCAGACACATCAGAATTTGATGAAGAATGTCTTGCAATATCATTCGAATCTGAAAAAAAGGAATATTGCATTGGCTAAAGGGCCTGTCACACCTTGGTGATCAGCCTCAACGATCGCGTAACGCACGACAAAATCAGCCGAGCGCTGGTGAACGCTGACCATCGCTGGACCATCGTTATGCTGTCGCCGTGTGCGTTTAGAGATCGTTGCTGATCGCAGATGAACGCTGATGAACACTGAGAGTTTTGAACAGGTTTAAAACTTTTAACGCACACCAGCGTGTAAGAGGAGACGCTAGGAGAGCGTTACTCGATCGTTGTATGCGCTGGGGGAACGTTACTCAGTCTCTGTAAGAGCTAGGGGAACGTTACTCGATGGTTGTACACGCTAGGAGAGCGTTACTCAGTCGCTGTACTATATTGCTTATATTGGCATAGATATATATATATAGATGTATTACACTTCCTGGAGAATCACTTATAACCATAAAAATAAAGTTATAAATTATTGGTAAGGATAGACAACATATCTACAAATGTATCAATCTTTATCAATTTCAACGCATTTATAAAAGTTTGTGATAAGCTGATCAATAATAATATGGGATGTTTAACATCTGCTTCTATGCAAAATAGGCCTTTGACACGAGAAAATGTCCAATTCAAAATAACCTATGCCGAACACTTCTGAACACTCTGACAAACCTTACTTTGAAAATTCAATATATTTTCGCATGGCTCAGCATATTAAAAAGATTAATTTACCGCTAGAATCTACTAAAACCAACAAAATACCGCAGTACAAACTAGAGGTTTTCAAGTGATCGTAACTGTGCGTTGTGGAACGTCGAGCACACGTTGCCAGTCGCTCTCCAGTCGTCGAATGCGTTAGACATGCGTTACTCATGCGCTACTCCCACGCTGGCAGTCGCTGGTGATCGCTGGCGATAGAATCACGGATTATGTGATGTGCGTTCTTCAGTCGTCAATCGCGTTACTCTAACGCTACTCATGCGCTTATCAACGCTAGACAATCGTTCTGGATCATGAGAGTCCATCAATCGCCAACGTTTTCAATAGTTTTTAATATTTTCCTGTGCGTTACGCGATCGTTGACGGTGATCGCCAAGGTGTGACAGACTGGAACTTCACCTAATGTTGAAAACTTTAAATTCATACTAAATAAATAGCCTACTCAGATTAAATTTTTATTGGCGATTATAATTCAAAACACGCATTTTTAGGTTGTGGAAAATACAAAAAAAGAAGGGGATATATTATTCTATAAGAAGTAAATATTATAAATCAGTCAAATGGTCAATGATCACAAACTGTTTTGTGTCAGTTCGGTGCACGGTTACCTGGCTTAGCACCGCTTAATGATAAGAAAATAGTGACCAATTTTGATGTCAGTTTTCCAGGCCCTCGTCTTTCTATTTGGTGGTGTCAGAAAAACGTTACAAATTCAATTTTTTATGCTGTGTGGAAAATGCAGCACCAGTCCTATGGCTAAATGTTCCCTAAAGGCTCACACCTTATTCCTTGTACGAGTTCAACACTCAATGAACACTGTTAGCATATCCTGTCAAAATGGCAAGTAATCTGATATTGATATATAGGCTATTATACAGGGTTCGTATTCTCGTACAGATTACGATATATCGTAACTTGTAGAGAGGGACGTGGCGCGATGGTTAGAGCGCGGAGCTTTGTCATTTACCTGCCTGCTGTACGGTTTCGAATCCCGCTTGGTGCAAGATTTTCAGAGAAATCTAATATTCCCCCCCTCTCAATATTGGGACATTGTTTTAATGTCCTAAAATACTGCATTTGACTCAGGTGAAAATGAGTATCAGGTAGGACAGGGATGGAAATGAGTATGATAAGTTCAATGCGCCGAAACGGCTGCAGGATTGTATGCTCTCCGTCGTGTTGAAATGGCACGCGAATGAACACTTCCAGTGACCAGGGGGTAAACAAATAAAAAATCGGACGAAAAACTTGAAAAAAATAGACTATAAACCTACACATTTTGATGTGATATTGCTACAGGCTAATTGTACGGACATGATGCTCAACTCACCTCGACGTATTATAATCCAGGAAAACGAAACCTTTTCGCTGCAATAGAGTATACCCTTCAGAGGCGCAGTGAGAGCTTATGAGGTAGGTCTATAAGTACTCCTATGATTATATTCCCTGATTTCATGGGGGGGTCGCTAACCCGTGCTGTATCCGCTGCTGAGAAATGATGTTAAATCCATTTTGACGTATTTTAATTCATGGAAATCAAAACCATCCTGCTAAAAGCATGCCTATGCCTATGTAAATCCCAAGGTGCGGTTATGGTCATGTGATTATACACAGTGAGGTCTGGGTGTGTCACCAGCAAACACGACAAATGTACCCGGTGTTGGACCAATGTTGGGCCATTGTCGTAGACGGTGGGCCAGCATTGGTCAAACATTGGGTAGATTTAAGATAAACCGCGTCCTCACACGGGCCACTTGACAAAACAGGTGGACGCTAAAGCGATAAAACAACACTGGTTTAACGTTGGCCTGCTGTCTAAAACGTTGGGCCGACTTTAAACCAACATTGATTTAACGTATGGTGGAGGGACTACTTACATTTTGTATTATGCATGGCTATCGACAAACACATGATTTTGAATCAATGTTGGTTTAATGCTGGCTCACTGTCTAGAACGCTGGACTAGCCTTAAAACAACATTGGTTTCCCGTCTTGTGTGTGAGGGGGGGGGGAGGGGGGGGGGGGGAGGGGGGGGGGAGGAGGTGGCGATTATACATGGTAATGTTGTAGTTCTCAGGTCGTTTAGTTCAAGCATTCTCAGGTCGCACGGTGTTTAGTTCAAGCATGACGATTTGCTTAGTGTTAAGCAGAGCATCATTTTTGCCGCAAACACGAAATGTTGACCCAATGCTGGCTTAATTGGGAATTGGCCAAGCCAGTAGTCGATTATATTCATAAAGAAATGACATGAAAGTGATATAATTATACCATCATTATCAACCTAGATATTCATTTATTTCGATTTGTCATGACAATGGTGTTGTACAGCATAAATTACAGAATATGTTTGCAAGCAAATATATATACACACAATGCTGAGTTTAAAAAAAACATGCTATGACTGGCAGACAATAACAGGTCTCTGAAGACCTCTGCTAAGATCGCCTACCACGTATAATAAAAATAACAATAATAATTAGTGACATACATTAAATTATGATATTACTACTAAAGTATCTATCCCTGAATAGTATCCCATTTCACTTAAAGGGACTGGCCCAGGCTAAAATCATAACAAATCGGTTATTTTATTTTGGGTTCTCAATATGACCATATGATGTAAACATGTACATAGACTAGAACTGCAAAATTTTTTAATTTTTGTGCTGCAAATTCACCAGTTAGGCTAGATATAAAGACGAAATTCCTGATTTCTAATTATTGACAACCATGTCAAAAATAGGAAATAAGGGAAGTCCGTCTCTTTGACTGACGTATCTTTTGTCGTTTTTACACTGTTTTATTAGTCGACCAAATCACTGATATTTGGAACGAAATGTGTGTTTAAAAATCAAGATTTGTAAATGTTTGCTCTCAAATTAAACAAATATGCATAATTTTCACCCACCTGAAGTTGTGGGTCGCGGTAGCGAGACACAATTTCAAGTGGGTGAAAATTTTAATAAATTACCTTAGCAGGATAGGGGTTGCTGTGCACTTACCGTATTCAACTGTGAGCGTGCGGAGGGTACTTGACTGTATTCATAAAGCTGTGACAGAAAAAACATATACGGACCCAACATCTGTAATCATGCCATCTTTTGTGCAGCCATCCTGAACGATGCTATTATACACGTATACATTATATGAATGAATGAATGAATGAATGAAATCTTATATAGCGCATGTATCCAGCCGGCGGCTGTTCAGAGCGCTGTACATCGAGAGTAACTTAGCAAGGGATGACACTGCTCTGCCCCCCAAATTTTGACTTTTTTGTTTTCTTTTCAAATTGCTATCTTTAACTTGTAAACCCCTTAGGCACCCACCTGGAGTGTTGCCAAACTATGTTTGAAAGTTTTTTTTGTGAAAAAAGTGTTATTTGAGGGGTTTCAAGTATTTTTTAAAAATCCAATGTGCTTTTGCGCTTCCTTTGGCCGGCCGGCGATTCACTTGGCCTCCACAGGAATACATTACGAGTCTTTTGGCCGCCGGCTCAGTCATTTGGCCTCCCATACCATAAGGTTATGTGCTTTTGCGCTTCCTTTGGCCGGCCAGCCATTCACTTGGCCTCCACAGGAAAGCATTACGAGTCTTTTGGCCGCCGGCTCAGTCATTTGGCCTCCCATAGCATAAGGTTATGTGCTTTTGCGATTCTTTTGGCCTTCAGCCTGGAAAATTTGGCCTCCCATAGCATAAGGTTATGTGCTTTTGCGCGTCCTTTGGCCGGCCAGCCATTCATTTGGCCTCCCATAGACATAATGTTATGTCTAGAAGTGAATGCAGTGATGACTTGGTTAATTTGGTAATGCCTGTTTGGACTTAGTCATTTTGATAGGTTAAGTATTTTGTATATTTGAACCACCCATTGTAAATTATAACTTTGTCAGTTTTTAATATATTTTAAAGTGTAATACATCATTGGAATCGCTTAAGCACCTAGTATTTGCTCATCTTTGGTATATTTCGATATCTTGAAAATAACTTATATAAAAAGAGATTTTAATAAATTCCTTTGGCCGGCCAGCCTTTCACTTGGCCTCCACAGCAAAGCAGTGTGTGTATTTTGGCCGCTGGCCTTATTTATTTGGCCTCCCATAGGCATAATGTATTGTGCCTTGGCGATTCTTTTGGCCGTCGGCCTGGTATATTTGGCCTCCCATAGCATAAGGTTATGTGCTTTTGCGCTTTCTTTGGCCGGCCAGCCATTCATTTGGCCTCCCATAGACATAATGTTATGTCTGGAAGTGAATGCAGTGATGACTTGGTTATTTTGGTAATGCCTGTTTGGACTTAGTCATTTTGATAGGTGCAGTTTTTTGTATATTTGAACCACCCATTGTAAATTATAACTTTGTCAGTTTTTAATATATTTTAAAGTGTAATACATCATTGGAATCGCTTAAGCACCTAGTATTTGCTCATCTTTGTTATATTTCGATATCTTGAAAATAACTTATATAAAAAGAAATTTTAATAAATTGCCAAAATGTATCAATCTTTGTACGATTATAGCTTTGCCAATTTTCAAGGTATCGTCAAACCAAATATACCATTGGAATCGCTTACTTAACTAGTATTTGTTATAATTCTCAGTAAGTGATAGCTAAAATAGAACTTATATAAAAACGGTTTTATATGAATAAAAACTTTAATAACTCAGGCACAGCGTCCGGACGAATAACAGATTATAGTGGCTAAAAAATGCTTTCTAGTGATATAACTATTGTCACTATATCTTAAATACTTTTTCTGGTAATAATTAAAAATCATGTTTCAATGGGGTTTTCAATGCAAATATTTATTTAGTTGCGATGCCGTTAATACTTAGTGCACTGTTGGCTTTACAAGGTGCCTTACACCACTAATTAGCAGCTGACACCAGCGATGTCAGGGGGTCAGCTAGGTGTGATAATCATCACAGTACAATTATTAACTTTGTCAATTTCAGTCATACAGACATGAAATAAATATGTCCAGAAAGCTTATTCAATTCTGAAAACAATGATATAAATTATATTTTCATAACACGGAAACTCGCAAAGTTATTGATTTAGAAATGTAGGCACGGTACATTTGTGTTGCCGTGTCTGTGAAAGGCTGTTTAGCGAGGTGTGAGCACATCCACAATACAGATTGCTAACTCAGTCAATGTTTTCGATACAGCCATGCAATAAAGATGTCCAGAAAGTTTATACGATTCTGAAAACAATGATATAAATTATATTATGATAACACGGAAACTCGCAAAGTTATTAATTTATAAATGTAGGCACTGTACAGCTGTGTTGCCGTGGTTGTGAAAGGCAGTTTAGCTAGGTGTGAGCACCTCCACAGTATAGATTGCTAACTCAGTCAATTTTGGTGATACAGACATGACATAAAGATGTCCAGAAAGCTTATTCAATTCTTAAAACAACGATATAAATTATATTATGAGCGGACGGAAACTCGCAAAGTTATTAATTTAGAAAGGTAGGCACGGTACAGTTCGGTCGCCGTGGCTGTGGAAGGCTGTTTAGCGAGGTGTGAACACATCCACAATACAGATCGCTAACTCGGTCAATTTCTGTGATACAGCCATGAAATAAGGATGTCCAGAAAGCTCATTAAATTCTGAAAACAATGATATAAATTATATTATGATAACACGGGAACTCGCAAAGTTCATCATTTGTGAAAGTAGGCACGGTATAGCAGTGTCGCCGTGGCTGAGATAGGCAGCCACCGAGGTGTGAACACTTCCCGAATAGAGATAGCTAATTCAGTCAATTTCGGTGATACAGACATCAAAGAAAGATGTACAGAAAGCTTATTCAATTCTGAAAACAATGATATAAATTAAATCGTGACGTTATTCAGCAGTGTTGCCGCTGAGTGAACCCTAGCACCCGAAGGGTGCTGAGAGTGGGATTAAGGCATTCGAAGCTTGTATGAAAGCTTTCTCTTAGCCTATCCAAATATTTCATTAGTATATAATACTCATTAGAAAATGTCTGGTTGGCAAGGGAGGCAAGGAACCTGGAAACAGAAGCATTTTAGAATTTAATTAATTTTGATGCGCCCTCGGCGAACAGAGGGTCGCGGTGGTCTAAATGAGGTGTTGAATCAGCCGGTAGCTACCCTATATCTCGTGTCTTAACTCTTGAAATCTGAATGAAAAAGGCCGATAAAGTGTTAGTTTTGACAGATCCTTTAAATGAACATTTGAGACATTTCTTTTATTAAACCTATGCCTCTCGTGTACACTTAAGTTCACTTAGTATGTTTGACATACTTAAAATTGCGTTCTGAATTTTGGATCAAATGTGATCAATTTACCTCGTGTTGTTTGCCTGACTGTCTGTGTGCCATCGCCATACTCCCGCATACCCTGAGAAAGAACGTCAGAGTTATGGAATTTCATTGAATTTGGGTGGAATGGTCTAAAAGGTGTCTAAAGTTGATAATTTGAGAAATAGAAAATTCCTAGAAGCGTGTCATCTTAATTTTGAAATTAAGAAAGTTCGCTTGTTCTCTTTTCAGAGCCACCAGGGGATTTAAACCCTTGCTTTCACTCACCATGACAGTCCTCGCGGGGGGTGACAATTATGTTGATTATCACCCCCTGCGGTGACATGTGGTGAGTGACAACAGACTGTGACGTCTGTTGTTATCTTGACGCGGTGGCTGACCAACGCCGTAGGTGTTGGCCCGTCAACGCGTCAACGCTGTTATCACACTCACGAGTGCTTGTCAGCGCCGCTAGCGTCGCGCCAATGCCGGCTCAGCGCTGTTAGCGCTGGACCGACATTGGCACCGCGGTAGCCACACTGTGAAAGCACTTCGGTGTTTCTGTCACTCACCATGCTGCCAACGCTGCCAGTGTTGCGTCAATGTCGGCCCAACGCTGTTGACGCCGGACCGGCATTGACACAACTCTAGCCGCATTCAAACAGCAGTCTCAATTTTCATCATAAATTTCGGCATATTCTGATATTAATTTGTCCAAATGTGTTTTATGCCCTCTTTTAATTCTTGAAGCTCTTAATTCATTTTGAAGTTTGAAAAGATCTGAATGCTCTTTGAGCGAATCTATGAATTTATACGTTAAAATTTGGAATCGATCTTTGATCAGATCGATCTTTGCAATTTTATGAATATCTTCAGTGTGCGAAAGTGGATCCAATTTGTAGGCTATTCTGATGGCCTTATTTTGAATGATTTGAAGTTTCTTGATATACGCTTCTGACGCTCCTAAAATTACTGGAGCGCCGTATTCTAATACTGGACGTATATAACTTTTATATAGTCTCATTAGTGTTTTGGGTTTACAGCCCCACTTTGAGCCGCTCAGGAGTTTGAGCAGACCAAGGCGTTGCCTTCCTTTCTTAGCGTTCTCATCTATATGAGCATTAAAAGTAAGTTTCTTATCTAAAGTTACTCCTAGCAATTTTGCTTGCTGTACTGCAGTGAGTTTTTCGCCAAAAAGTTCTAGTTCTATATTTTTCTTAGTTTTAAGCATTATAAGCTGCGTTTTCTTAGCATTTAGTTTTATTCTCCACTTGGAGCACCATGCTTCTAGGTCTGATAAAACTTTGGCTAGCCTATATTTAATTGTTTTTTCACTTTTAGCAAAAGTCCAAAATCCCAGGTCGTCTGCGAACTGAGAGACCCCTACTGTATTACTGAAGGGATCTATTGGAATATCATTTACATAGATTAGGAATAGAAGTGGGCTGAGAACCGAGCCCTGAGGTGTGCCGGCATTAAGTGAAATTTTGTCCGAAGTCTCATTATTTATTTTGACTGAAATTTTCCTGTCAGTTATAAATGAAGACATTAATCTTACTATTTTATCTGGTAAATTTGTATTCATTAATTTATATCTTAGTCCGTTGTGCCATACGGAATCAAAAGCTTTTTCTACATCTATAAAGATTGCAGCTCCTTTATGGTGACGGCTATGTGCTATGTGCGCATCATCAGCTAGTCTGAGAATGTGTTCCATAGCACATCTTTTATTTCTATAGCCTATTTGCCATTTATTAAAGAAATTTTCTTCTTCTAATTTACTGCGCATTCTATGAGCAATTATTTTTTCAAAAAGTTTGCCTATGCAACTTAATAAACTGATTGGTCTATAGTTAGTTGGAATTTTATTGTCTTTTTTAGGCTTTGGGAGCATAATTCCTTGAGCTTCCTTCCATTTACTTGGAAAATACCCTATTTTTAGGCACTGATTGTACATAGTTTTTAGATTCTCAAATACTATTTCTGGACATTTTTTAATTATAGTGTTGCCTGAGTGAACCCTAGCACCCGAAGGGTGCTGAGAGTGGGATTAAGGCATTCGAAGCTTGTATGAAAGCTTTCTCTTAGCCTATCCAAATATTTCATTAGTATATAATACTCATTAGAAAATGTCTGGTTGGCAAGGGAGGCAAGGAACCTGGAAACAGAAGCATTTTAGAATTTAATTAATTTTGATGCGCCCTCGGCGAACAGAGGGTCGCGGTGGTCTAAATGAGGTGTTGAATCAGCCGGTAGCTACCCTATATCTCGTGTCTTAACTCTTGAAATCTGGATGAAAAAGGCCGATAAAGTGTTAGTTTTGACAGATCCTTTAAATGAACATTTGAGACATTTCTTTTATTAAACCTATGCCTCTCGTGTACACTTAAGTTCACTTAGTATGTTTGACATACTTAAAATTGCGTTCTGAATTTTGGATCAAATGTGATCAATTTACCTCGTGTTGTTTGCCTGACTGTCTGTGTGCCATCGCCATACTCCCGCATACCCTGAGAAAGAACGTCAGAGTTATGGAATTTCATTGAATTTGGGTGGAATGGTCTAAAAGGTGTCTAAAGTTGATAATTTGTGAAATAGAAAATTCCTAGAAGCGTGTCATCTTAATTGTGAAATTAAGAAAGTTCGCTTGTTCTCTTTTCAGAGCCACCAGGGGATTTAAACCCTTGCTTTCACTCACCATGACAGTCCTCGCGGGGGGTGACAATTATGTTGATTATCACCCCCTGCGGTGACATGTGGTGAGTGACAACAGACTGTGACGTCTGTTGTTATCGTGACGCGGTGGCTGACCAACGCCGTAGGTGTTGGCCCGTCAACGCGTCAACGCTGTTATCACACTCACGAGTGCCTGTCAGCGCCGCTAGCGTCGCGCCAATGCCGGCTCAGCGTTGTTAGCGCTGGACCGATATTGGCACCGCGGTAGCCACATTGTGAAAGCACTTCGGTGTTTCTGTCACTCACGCATGCTGCCAACGCCGCCAGTGTTGCGTCAATGTCGGCCCAGCGCTGTTGTCGCCGGGCCGGCATTGACACAACTCTAGCCGCATTCACACAGCAGTCTCAATTTTCATCATAAATTTCGGCATATTCTGATATTAATTTGTCCAAATGTGTTTTATGCCCTCTTTTAATTCTTGAAGCTCTTAATTCATTTTGAAGTTTGAAAAGATCTGAATGCTCTTTGAGCGAATCTATGAATTTATACGTTAAAATTTGGAATCGATCTTTGATCAGATCGATCTTAGCAATTTTATGAATATCTTCAGTGTGCGAAAGTGGATCCAATTTGTAGGCTATTCTGATGGCCTTATTTTGAATGATTTGAAGTTTCTTGATATACGCTTCTGACGCTCCTAAAATTACTGGAGCGCCGTATTCTAATACTGGACGTATATAACTTTTATATAGTCTCATTAGTGTTTTGGGTTTACAGCCCCACTTTGAGCCGCTCAGGAGTTTGAGCAGACCAAGGCGTTGCCTTCCTTTCTTAGCGTTCTCATCTATATGAGCATTAAAAGTAAGTTTCTTATCTAAAGTTACTCCTAGCAATTTTGCTTGCTGTACTGCAGTGAGTTTTTCGCCAAAAAGTTCTAGTTCTATATTTTTCTTAGTTTTAAGCATTATAAGCTGCGTTTTCTTAGCATTTAGTTTTATTCTCCACTTGGAGCACCATGCTTCTAGGTCTGATAAAACTTTGGCTAGCCTATATTTAATTGTTTTTTCACTTTTAGCAAAAGTCCAAAATCCCAGGTCGTCTGCGAACTGAGAGACCCCTACTGTATTACTGAAGGGATCTATTGGAATATCATTTACATAGATTAGGAATAGAAGTGGGCTGAGAACCGAGCCCTGAGGTGTGCCGGCATTAAGTGAAATTTTGTCTGAAGTCTCATTATTTATTTTGACTGAAATTTTCCTGTCAGTTATAAATGAAGACATTAATCTTACTATTTTATCTGGTAAATTTGTATTCATTAATTTATATCTTAGTCCGTTGTGCCATACGGAGTCAAAAGCTTTTTCTACATCTATAAAGATTGCAGCTCCTTTATGGTGACGGCTATGTGCTATGTGCGCATCATCAGCTAGTCTGAGAATGTGTTCCATAGCACATCTTTTATTTCTATAGCCTATTTGCCATTTATTAAAGAAATTTTCTTCTTCTAATTTACTGCGCATTCTATGAGCAATTATTTTTTCAAAAAGTTTGCCTATGCAACTTAATAAACTGATTGGTCTATAGTTAGTTGGAATTTTATTGTCTTTTTTAGGCTTTGGGAGCATAATTCCTTGAGCTTCCTTCCATTTACTTGGAAAATACCCTATTTTTAAGCACTGATTGTACATAGTTTTCAAATTCTCAAATACTATTTCTGGACATTTTTTAATTATAGTGTATTTAATTCCGTCTGCTCCTGGAGCAGACCTACCTTTGGTCCTATCTAATTGTAGTTTTATTTCTTGAATCGAGATATCCCTGAGTAGTATACTATCGTCGCCATCTTCTACTTTATTTTCTTTTAGAGTTGAAAAAAGCTGCGATTTTTCATTTATAGCTTTATCTATTAAATTTTTAAATTCATCATCAAAAATTTCACCTGTGTGAGTATTATGAATTTTGCCTAAAGATTCAGCGAACGTGGTTGCTTTTTCTAAGTCGTTTTGAGTTAAATTACCATTTTCTTTAATTATTGGCTTGGATGCGCCGCCTGATTTCTTACCATTAATACTATTGATAGTTTTCCAAAATTCTTTAGAGTCTTTAGTTTCGTCTAGTTTTTTAGTTTGCTGATTCCAAAATTCTTCTCTATCTTTGTTTACTTGTTTACTTACTAAGTTGTTTAATTGATTATATAGAGTTTTATCCTCTGCTTTTTGCGTATTTCTAGCTAAGCGTCTAATTTGTCTCTTTAATTTAATTAATTTCATTGTTTCATTTGAGATAAAAAGTGCTTTATCTTTACGTTTTGCTTTAGGACACGCTTTATTTAGCCCTTCTTTAATTATATTGCTTATTTTTTCGTTAGCTAAGTCTAGTTCCTCTGGTGTTTCAGGTTCGAGTCTATCTACGTTATTTATTATTTCTTTATTAAACCTGTTCCAATCTGTTTTTTCATATTGTAGAATTTCTCTCTGAAATTGTTTTTGAATTTGAGGTGAAGCCAAAGTTAAATGAACTGGCAAATGATCTGAACCAATGTCATCGCCTACATCACATGATTGGATGCGTGACGCCATCTGGCGGCTAACTAGCGCTAGATCTAGTAGATCGCCGCCAGAGGACGTCCCTGGTCTATAAGTTGCAGTGCTGTCGTTAGTTATTAGTAAGTCTAATTCTTCAATTATGTTAAATAGAATGTCTCCGTTAGTATTTCCTACTTTACATCCGAAAAAAGTGTGCTTACAATTGAAATCTCCAATAAGAATTGAAAGTGGATATGAATTAGTTATATGCCTGAAATTCTCTATGTTTGGTTTAATATCTGGCGGGTTATAAATAGTTGCTAATGCCACTGTCTTACCTTGTGATTTGAAGTTTATTGCCAAAAATTCTTCGTCAAAATCTGAAGTATCTATTTCATTAAATTTGATATCTTTTCTAATTAAAATAGCTACACCGCCTGCTGCATTCTGCAGGCGCCCATTAGGATAAATTATATTTCTATCTTTTCTGATAATGTTATAATTTGGAATTCTGATTCTAGTTTGCTCTCTAAGTCTAGTTTCATTTAAAGTCACAAAATGTGGTTTATATTCATTTAAATAGTTAATTAGTTCAGTCCTTCTTTTATATAGTCCGTTAATGTTAGCATGAATAATTTGAACGTTTTTAGTTGGTGGTAAACTGTTATCCATATTTTATAAGTACTGTACTGTACTTAGCCCTACTTTAGTTTTTCCTACTTTAGTTAGGTTTTTACTGGTGAGTACTGTACTGTACTAGACCTAGTAAAAACGGCCCTACTTTTTCTACTTTAGGTTTAGGTTGTACTTACAAGTTCTAGTGTTGCCGCTGAGTGAACCCTAGCACCCGAAGGGTGCTGAGAGTGGGATTAAGGCATTCGAAGCTTGTATGAAAGCTTTCTCTTAGCCTATCCAAATATTTCATTAGTATATAATACTCATTAGAAAATGTCTGGTTGGCAAGGGAGGCAAGGAACCTGGAAACAGAAGCATTTTAGAATTTAATTAATTTTGATGCGACCTCGGCGAACAGAGGGTCGCGGT
The DNA here is from genome assembly GCA_964017125.1 of Flabesymbios commensalis. Lineage (NCBI taxonomy): Eukaryota > Metazoa > Annelida > Polychaeta > Terebellida > Flabelligeridae > Flabesymbios > Flabesymbios commensalis. The sequence continues at coordinate 100,084,301 of OZ024906.1, read as the reverse complement.
GGTCTAAATGAGGTGTTGAATCAGCCGGTAGCTACCCTATATCTCGTGTCTTAACTCTTGAAATCTGGATGAAAAAGGCCGATAAAGTTTTAGTTTTGACAGATCCTTTAAATGAACATTTGAGACATTTCTTTTATTAAACCTATGCCTCTCGTGTACACTTAAGTTCACTTAGTATGTTAGACATACTTAAAATTGCGTTCTGAATTTTGGATCATATGTGATCAATTTACCTCGTGTTGTTTGCCTGACTGTCTGTGTGCCATCGCCATACTCCCGCATACCCTGAGAAAGAACGTCAGAGTTATGTAATTTCATTGAATTTGGGTGGAATGGTCTAAAAGGTGTCTAAAGTTGATAATTTTAGAAATAGAAAATTCCTAGAAGCGTGTCATCTTAATTGTGAAATTAAGAAAGTTCGCTTGTTCTCTTTTCAGAGCCACCAGGGGATTAAAACCCTTGCTTTCACTCACCATGACAGTCCTCGCGGGGGGTGACAATTATGTTGATTATCACCCCCTGCGGTGACATGTGGTGAGTGACAACAGACTGTGACGTCTGTTGTTATCGTGACGCGGTGGCTGACCAACGCCGTAGGTGTTGGCCCGTCAACGCGTCAACGCTGTTATCGGACTCACGACTGCTTGTCAGCGCCGCTAGCGTCGCGCCAATGCCGGCTCAGCGTTGTTAGCGCTGGACCGACATTGGCACCGCGGTAGCCACACTGTGAAAGCACTTCGGTGTTTCTGTCACTCACGCATGCTGCCAACGCTGCCAGTGTTGCGTCAATGTCGGCCCAACGCTGTTGACGCCGGACCGGCATTGGCACAACTCTAGCCGCATTCACACAGCAGTCTCAATTTTCATCATAAATTTCGGCATATTCTGATATTAATTTGTCCAAATGTGTTCTATGCCCTCTTTTAATTCTTGAAGCTCTTAATTCATTTTGAAGTTTGAAAAGATCTGAATGCTCTTTGAGCGAATCTATGAATTTGTACGTTAAAATTTGGAATCGATCTTTGATCAGATCGATCTTAGCTATTTTATGAATATCTTCAGTGTGCGAAAGTGGATCCAATTTGTAGGCTATTCTGATGGCCTTATTTTGAATGATTTGAAGTTTCTTGATATACGCTTCTGACGCTCCTAAAATTACTGGAGCGCCGTATTCTAATACTGGACGTATATAACTTTTATATAGTCTCATTAGTGTTTTGGGTTTACAGCCCCACTTTGAGCCGCTCAGGAGTTTGAGCAGACCAAGGCGTTGCCTTCCTTTCTTAGCGTTCTCATCTATATGAGCATTAAAAGTCAGTTTCTTATCTAAAGTTACTCCTAGCAATTTTGCTTGCTGTACTGCAGTGAGTTTTTCGCCAAAAAGTTCTAGTTCTATATTTTTCTTAGTTTTAAGCATTATAAGCTGCGTTTTCTTAGCATTTAGTTTTATTCTCCACTTGGAGCACCATGCTTCTAGGTCTGATAAAACTTTGGCTAGCCTATATTTAATTGTTTTTTCCCTTTTAGCAAAAGTCCAAAATCCCAGGTCGTCTGCGAACTGAGAGACCCCTACTGTATTACTGAAGGGATCTATTGGAATATCATTTACATAGATTAGGAATAGAAGTGGGCTGAGAACCGAGCCCTGAGGTGTGCCGGCATTAAGTGAAATTTTGTCTGAAGTCTCATTATTTATTTTGACTGAAATTTTCCTGTCAGTTATAAATGAAGACATTAATCTTACTATTTTATCTGGTAAATTTGTATTCATTAATTTATATCTTAGTCCGTTGTGCCATACGGAATCAAAAGCCTTTTCTACATCTATAAAGATTGCAGCTCCTTTATGGTGACGGCTATGTGCTATGTGCGCATCATCAGCTAGTCTGAGAATGTGTTCCATAGCACATCTTTTATTTCTATAGCCAATTTGCCATTTATTAAAGAAATTTTCTTCTTCTAATTTACTGCGCATTCTATGAGCAATTATTTTTTCAAAAAGTTTGCCTATGCAACTTAATAAACTGATTGGTCTATAGTTAGTTGGAATTTTATTGTCTTTTTTAGGCTTTGGGAGCATAATTCCTTGAGCTTCCTTCCATTTACTTGGAAAATATCCTATTTTTAAGCACTGATTGTACATAGTTTTTAAATTCTCAAATACTATTTCTGGACATTTTTTAATTATAGTGTATTTAATTCCGTCTGCTCCTGGAGCAGACCTACCTTTGGTCCTATCTAATTGTAGTTTTATTTCTTGAATCGAGATATCCCTGAGTAGTATACTATCGTCGCCATCTTCTACTTTATTTTCTTTTAGAGTTGAAAAAAGCTGCGATTTTTCATTTATAGCTTTATCTATTAAATTTTTAAATTCATCATCAAAAATTTCACCTGTGTGAGTATTATGAATTTTGCCTAAAGATTCAGCGAACGTGGTTGCCTTTTCTAAGTCGTTTTGAGTTAAATTACCATTTTCTTTAATTATTGGCTTGGATGCGCCGCCTGATTTCTTACCATTAATACTATTGATAGTTTTCCAAAATTCTTTAGAGTCTTTAGTTTCGTCTAGTTTTTTAGTTTGCTGATTCCAAAATTCTTCTCTATCTTTGTTTACTTGTTTACTTACTAAGTTGTTTAATTGATTATATAGAGTTTTATCTTCTGTTTTTTGCGTATTTCTAGCTATGCGTCTAATTTGTCTCTTTAATTTAATTAATTTCATTGTTTCATTTGAGATAAAAAGTGCTTTATCTTTACGTTTTGCTTTGGGACACGCTTTATTTAGCCCTTCTTTAATTATATTGCTTATTTTTTCGTTAGCTAAGTCTAGTTCCTCTGGTGTTTCAGGTTCGAGTCTATCTAAGTTATTTATTATTTCTTTATTAAACCTGTTCCAATCTGTTTTTTCATACTGTAGAATTTCTCTCTGAAATTGTTTTTGAATTTGAGGTGAAGCTAAAGTTAAATGAACTGGCAAATGATCTGAACCAATGTCATCGCCTACATCACATGATTGGATGCGTGACGCCATCTGGCGGCTAACTAGCGCTAGATCTAGTAGATCGCCGCCAGAGGACGTCCCTGGTCTATAAGTTGCAGTGCTGTCGTTAGTTATTAGTAAGTCTAATTCTTCAATTATGTTAAATAGAATGTCTCCGTTAGTATTTCCTACTTTACATCCGAAAAAAGTATGCTTACAATTGAAATCTCCAATAAGAATTGAAAGTGGATATAAATTAGTTATATGCCTGAAATTCTCTATGTTTGGTTTAATATCTGGCGGGTTATAAATAGTTGCTAATGCCACTGTCTTACCTTGTGATTTGAAGTTTATTGCCAAAAATTCTTCGTCAAAATCTGAAGTATCTATTTCATTAAATTTGATATCTTTTCTAATTAAAATAGCTACACCGCCTGCTGCATTCTGCAGGCGCCCATTAGGATAAATTATATTTCTATCTTTTCTGATAATGTTATAATTTGGAATTCTGATTCTAGTTTGCTCTCTAAGTCTAGTTTCATTTAAAGTCACAAAATGTGGTTTATATTCATTTAAATAGTTAATTAGTTCAGTCCTTCTTTTATATAGTCCGTTAATGTTAGCATGAATAATTTGAACGTTTTTAGTTGGTGGTAAACTGTTATCCATATTTTATAAGTACTGTACTGTACTTAGCCCTACTTTAGTTTTTCCTACTTTAGTTAGGTTTTTACTGGTGAGTACTGTACTGTACTAGACCTAGTAAAAACGGCCCTACTTTTTCTACTTTAGGTTTAGGTTGTACTTACAAGTTCTCAGGAAGTTGGGATAGGTAGTCTCTGATGATCAGTGGGGAGATTTCTTTCCTGAAGGCCCAACCGACTGCTTTGCTGGCTAGGTGGGGTATGTCATCCCACTCCAACTTTCCTTCGTTCCTGTGGATCGTTCTGCTGTACAGGACCGTGTGGGCTGAAAAGAGAAGGGCAAGACGGGTTAAGTCACTATCTGCTAATCTGATTAGTGGTAACTCACTCTCACCTCCTGAGGCCTTCTTGGGCTGATCGGCGCGTTCACCCTGACGTTGGTGCTCTCGGTGCTGAGTTGGCTGGGATCTCCTGTTGACTTCCTTCTAGTGTTGCCGACGCTGAGTGAACCCTAGCACCCGAAGGGTGCTGAGAGTGGGATTAAGGCATTCGAAGCTTGTATGAAAGCTTTCTCTTAGCCTATCCAAATATTTCATTAGTATATAATACTCATTTAGAAAATGTCTGGTTGGCAAGGGAGGCAAGGAACCTGGAAACAGAAGCATTTTAGAATTTAATTAATTTTGATGCGCCCTCGGCGAACAGAGGGTCGCGGTGGTCTAAATGAGGTGTTGAATCAGCCGGTAGCTACCCTGTATCTCGTGTCTTAACTCTTGAAATCTGGATGGAAAAGGCCGATAAAGTTTTAGTTTTGACAGATCCTTTAAATGAACATTTGAGACATTTCTTTTATTAAACCTATGCCTCTCGTGTACACTTAAGTTCACTTAGTATGTTTGGCATACTTAAAATTGCGTTCTGAATTTTGGATCAAATGTGATCAATTTACCTCGTGTTGTTTGCCTGACTGTCTGTGTGCCATCGCCATACTCCCGCATACCCTGAGAAAGAACGTCAGAGTTATGTAATTCCATTGAATTTGGGTGGAATGGTCTAAAAGGTGTCTAAAGTTGATAATTTGATAAATAGAAAGTTCCTAGAAGCGTGTCATCTTAATTGTGAAATTAAGAAAGTTCGCTTGTTCTCTTTTCAGAGCCACCAGGGGATTTAAACCCTTGCTTTCACTCACCTTCCAGTCCTCGCGGGGGGTGACAATTATGTTGATTATCACCCCCTGCGGTGACATGTGGTGAGTGACAACAGACTGTGACGTCTGTTGTTATCGTGACGCGGTGGCTGGCCAACGCCGTGGGTGTTGGCCCGTCAACGCGTCAACGCTGTTATCACACTCACGAGTGCTTGTCAGCGCCGCTAGCGTCGCGCCAATGCCGGCTCAGCGTTGTTAGCGCTGGACCGACATTGGCACCGCGGTAGCCACACTGTGAAAGCACTTCGGTGTTTCTGTCACTCACGCATGCTGCCAACGCTGCCAGTGTTGCGTCAATGTCGGCCCACCGCTGTTGACGCTGGACCGGCATTGGCACAACTCTAGCCGCATTCACACAGCAGTCTCAATTTTCATCATAAATTTCGGCATATTCTGATATTAATTTGTCCAAATGTGTTTTGTGCCCTCTTTTAATTCTTGAAGCTCTTAATTTATTTTGAAGTTTGAAAAGATCTGAATGCTCTTTGAGCGAATCTATGAATTTGTACGTTAAAATTTGGAATCGATCTTTGATCAGATCGATCTTAGCTATTTTATGAATATCTTCAGTGTGCGAAAGTGGATCCAATTTGTAGGCTATTCTGATGGCCTTATTTTGAATGATTTGAAGTTTCTTGATATACGCTTCTGACGCTCCTAAAATTACTGGAGCGCCGTATTCTAATACTGGACGTATATAACTTTTATATAGTCTCATTAGTGTTTTGGGTTTACAGCCCCACTTTGAGCCGCTCAGGAGTTTGAGCAGACCAAGGCGTTGCCTTCCTTTCTTAGCGTTCTCATCTATATGAGCATTAAAAGTAAGTTTCTTATCTAAAGTTACTCCTAGCAATTTTGCTTGCTGTACTGCAGTGAGTTTTTCGCCAAAAAGTTCTAGTTCTATATTTTTCTTAGTTTTAAGCATTATAAGCTGCGTTTTCTTAGCATTTAGTTTTATTCTCCACTTGGAGCACCATGCTTCTAGGTCTGATAAAACTTTGGCTAGCCTATATTTAATTGTTTTTTCACTTTTAGCAAAAGTCCAAAATCCCAGGTCGTCTGCGAACTGAGAGACCCCTACTGTATTACTGAAGGGATCTATTGGAATATCATTTACATAGATTAGGAATAGAAGTGGGCTGAGAACCGAGCCCTGAGGTGTGCCGGCATTAAGTGAAATTTTGTCTGAAGTCTCATTATTTATTTTGACTGAAATTTTCCTGTCAGTTATAAATGAAGACATTAATCTTACTATTTTATCTGGTAAATTTGTATTCATTAATTTATATCTTAGTCCGTTGTGCCATACGGAGTCAAAAGCTTTTTCTACATCTATAAAGATTGCAGCTCCTTTATGGTGACGGCTATGTGCTATGTGCGCATCATCAGCTAGTCTGAGAATGTGTTCCATAGCACATCTTTTATTTCTATAGCCTATTTGCCATTTATTAAAGAAATTTTCTTCTTCTAATTTACTGCGCATTCTATGAGCAATTATTTTTTCAAAAAGTTTGCCTATGCAACTTAGTAAACTGATTGGTCTATAGTTAGTTGGAATTTTATTGTCTTTTTTAGGCTTTGGGAGCATAATTCCTTGAGCTTCCTTCCATTTACTTGGAAAATACCCTATTTTTAAGCACTGATTGTACATAGTTTTTAAATTCTCAAATACTATTTCTGGACATTTTTTAATTATAGTGTATTTAATTCCGTCTGCTCCTGGAGCAGACCTACCTTTGGTCCTATCTAATTGTAGTTTTATTTCTTGAATCGAGATATCCCTGAGTAGTATACTATCGTCGCCATCTTCTACTTTATTTTCTTTTAGAGTTGAAAAAAGCTGCGATTTTTCATTTATAGCTTTATCTATTAAATTTTTAAATTCATCATCAAAAATTTCACCTGTGTGAGTATTATGAATTTTGCCTAAAGATTCAGCGAACGTGGTTGCTTTTTCTAAGTCGTTTTGAGTTAAATTACCATTTTCTTTAATTATTGGCTTGGATGCGCCGCCTGATTTCTTACCATTAATACTATTGATAGTTTTCCAAAATTCTTTAGAGTCTTTAGTTTCGTCTAGTTTTTTAGTTTGCTGATTCCAAAATTCTTCTCTATCTTTGTTCACTTGTTTACTTACTAAGTTGTTTAATTGATTATATAGAGTTTTATCCTCTGCTTTTTGCGTATTTCTAGCTAAGCGTCTAATTTGTCTCTTTAATTTAATTAATTTCATTGTTTCATTTGAGATAAAAAGTGCTTTATCTTTACGTTTTGCTTTAGGACACGCTTTATTTAGCCCTTCTTTAATTATATTGCTTATTTTTTCGTTAGCTAAGTCTAGTTCCTCTGGTGTTTCAGGTTCGAGTCTATCTAAGTTATTTATTATTTCTTTATTAAACCTGTTCCAATCTGTTTTTTCATATTGTAGAATTTCTCTCTGAAATTGTTTTTGAATTTGAGGTGAAGCTAAAGTTAAATGAACTGGCAAATGATCTGAACCAATGTCATCGCCTACATCACATGATTGGATGCGTGACGCCATCTGGCGGCTAACTAGCGCTAGATCTAGTAGATCGCCGCCAGAGGATCTAGTTCTATATTTTTCTTAGTTTTAAGCATTATAAGCTGCGTTTTCTTAGCATTTAGTTTTATTCTCCACTTGGAGCACCATGCTTCTAGGTCTGATAAAACTTTGGCTAGCCTATATTTAATTGTTTTTTCACTTTTAGCAAGTGTTAGTCTAGTGTTGCCCTGAGTGAACCCTAGCACCCGAAGGGTGCTGAGAGTGGGATTAAGGCATTCGAAGCTTGTATGAAAGCTTTCTCTTAGCCTATCCAAATATTTCATTAGTATATAATACTCATTAGAAAATGTCTGGTTGGCAAGGGAGGCAAGGAACCTGGAAACAGAAGCATTTTAGAATTTAATTAATTTTGATGCGCCCTCGGCGAACAGAGGGTCGCGGTGGTCTAAATGAGGTGTTGAATCAGCCGGTAGCTACCCTATATCTCGTGTCTTAACTCTTGAAATCTGGATGAAAAAGGCCGATAAAGTGTTAGTTTTGACAGATCCTTTAAATGAACATTTGAGACATTTCTTTTATTAAACCTATGCCTCTTGTGTACACTTAAGTTCACTTAGTATGTTTGACATACTTAAAATTGCGTTCTGAATTTTGGATCAAATGTGATCAATTTACCTCGTGTTGTTTGCCTGACTGTCTGTGTGCCATCGCCATACTCCCGCATACCCTGAGAAAGAACGTCAGAGTTATGGAATTTCATTGAATTTGGGTGGAATGGTCTAAAAGGTGTCTAAAGTTGATAATTTGAGAAATAGAAAATTCCTAGAAGCGTGTCATCTTAATTGTGAAATTAAGAAAGTTCGCTTGTTCTCTTTTCAGAGCCACCAGGGGATTTAAACCCTTGCTTTCACTCACCATGACAGTCCTCGCGGGGGGTGACAATTATGTTGATTATCACCCCCTGCGGTGACATGTGGTGAGTGACAACAGACTGTGACGTCTGTTGTTATCGTGACGCGGTGGCTGACCAACGCCGTAGGTGTTGGCCCGTCAACGCGTCAACGCTGTTATCACACTCACGACTGCTTGTCAGCGCCGCTAGCGTCGCGCCAATGCCGGCTCAGCGTTGTTAGCGCTGGACCGACATTGGCACCGCGGTAGCCACACTGTGAAAGCACTTCGGTGTTTCTGTCACTCACGCATGCTGCCAACGCTGCCAGTGTTGCGTCAATGTCGGCCCAACGCTGTTGACGCCGGACCGGCATTGGCACAACTCTAGCCGCATTCACACAGCAGTCTCAATTTTCATCATAAATTTCGGCATATTCTGATATTAATTTGTCCAAATGTGTTCTATGCCCTCTTTTAATTCTTGAAGCTCTTAATTCATTTTGAAGTTTGAAAAGATCTGAATGCTCTTTGAGCGAATCTATGAATTTGTACGTTAAAATTTGGAATCGATCTTTGATCAGATCGATCTTAGCTATTTTATGAATATCTTCAGTGTGCGAAAGTGGATCCAATTTGTAGGCTATTCTGATGGCCTTATTTTGAATGATTTGAAGTTTCTTGATATACGCTTCTGACGCTCCTAAAATTACTGGAGCGCCGTATTCTAGTACTGGACGTATATAACTTTTATATAGTCTCATTAGTGTTTTGGGTTTACAGCCCCACTTTGAGCCGCTCAGGAGTTTGAGCAGACCAAGGCGTTGCCTTCCTTTTTTAGCGTTCTCATCTATATGAGCATTAAAAGTTAGTTTCTTATCTAAAGTTACTCCTAGCAATTTTGCTTGCTGTACTGCAGTGAGTTTTTCGCCAAAAAGTTCAAGTTCTATATTTTTCTTAGTTTTAAGCATTATAAGCTGCGTTTTCTTAGCATTTAGTTTTATTCTCCACTTGGAGCACCATGCTTCTAGGTCTGATAAAACTTTGGCTAGCCTATATTTAATTGTTTTTTCCCTTTTAGCAAAAGTCCAAAATCCCAGGTCGTCTGCGAACTGAGAGACCCCTACTGTATTACTGAAGGGATCTATTGGAATATCATTTACATAGATTAGGAATAGAAGTGGGCTGAGAACCGAGCCCTGAGGTGTGCCGGCATTAAGTGAAATTTTGTCTGAAGTCTCATTATTTATTTTGACTGAAATTTTCCTGTCAGTTATAAATGAAGACATTAATCTTACTATTTTATCTGGTAAATTTGTATTCATTAATTTATATCTTAGTCCGTTGTGCCATACGGAATCAAAAGCCTTTTCTACATCTATAAAGATTGCAGCTCCTTTATGGTGACGGCTATGTGCTATGTGCGCATCATCAGCTAGTCTGAGAATGTGTTCCATAGCACATCTTTTATTTCTATAGCCAATTTGCCATTTATTAAAGAAATTTTCTTCTTCTAATTTACTGCGCATTCTATGAGCAATTATTTTTTCAAAAAGTTTGCCTATGCAACTTAATAAACTGATTGGTCTATAGTTAGTTGGAATTTTATTGTCTTTTTTAGGCTTTGGGAGCATAATTCCTTGAGCTTCCTTCCATTTACTTGGAAAATATCCTATTTTTAAGCACTGATTGTACATAGTTTTTAAATTCTCAAATACTATTTCTGGACATTTTTTAATTATAGTGTATTTAATTCCGTCTGCTCCTGGAGCAGACCTACCTTTGGTCCTATCTAATTGTAGTTTTATTTCTTGAATCGAGATATCCCTGAGTAGTATACTATCGTCGCCATCTTCTACTTTATTTTCTTTTAGAGTTGAAAAAAGCTGCGATTTTTCATTTATAGCTTTATCTATTAAATTTTTAAATTCATCATCAAAAATTTCACCTGTGTGAGTATTATGAATTTTGCCTAAAGATTCAGCGAACGTGGTTGCCTTTTCTAAGTCGTTTTGAGTTAAATTACCATTTTCTTTAATTATTGGCTTGGATGCGCCGCCTGATTTCTTACCATTAATACTATTGATAGTTTTCCAAAATTCTTTAGAGTCTTTAGTTTCGTCTAGTTTTTTAGTTTGCTGATTCCAAAATTCTTCTCTATCTTTGTTTACTTGTTTACTTACTAAGTTGTTTAATTGATTATATAGAGTTTTATCTTCTGTTTTTTGCGTATTTCTAGCTATGCGTCTAATTTGTCTCTTTAATTTAATTAATTTCATTGTTTCATTTGAGATAAAAAGTGCTTTATCTTTACGTTTTGCTTTGGGACACGCTTTATTTAGCCCTTCTTTAATTATATTGCTTATTTTTTCGTTAGCTAAGTCTAGTTCCTCTGGTGTTTCAGGTTCGAGTCTATCTAAGTTATTTATTATTTCTTTATTAAACCTGTTCCAATCTGTTTTTTCATACTGTAGAATTTCTCTCTGAAATTGTTTTTGAATTTGAGGTGAAGCTAAAGTTAAATGAACTGGCAAATGATCTGAACCAATGTCATCGCCTACATCACATGATTGGATGCGTGACGCCATCTGGCGGCTAACTAGCGCTAGATCTAGTAGATCGCCGCCAGAGGACGTCCCTGGTCTATAAGTTGCAGTGCTGTCGTTAGTTATTAGTAAGTCTAATTCTTCAATTATGTTAAATAGAATGTCTCCGTTAGTATTTCCTACTTTACATCCGAAAAAAGTATGCTTACAATTGAAATCTCCAATAAGAATTGAAAGTGGATATAAATTAGTTATATGCCTGAAATTCTCTATGTTTGGTTTAATATCTGGCGGGTTATAAATAGTTGCTAATGCCACTGTCTTACCTTGTGATTTGAAGTTTATTGCCAAAAATTCTTCGTCAAAATCTGAAGTATCTATTTCATTAAATTTGATATCTTTTCTAATTAAAATAGCTACACCGCCTGCTGCATTCTGCAGGCGCCCATTAGGATAAATTATATTTCTATCTTTTCTGATAATGTTATAATTTGGAATTCTGATTCTAGTTTGCTCTCTAAGTCTAGTTTCATTTAAAGTCACAAAATGTGGTTTATATTCATTTAAATAGTTAATTAGTTCAGTCCTTCTTTTATATAGTCCGTTAATGTTAGCATGAATAATTTGAACGTTTTTAGTTGGTGGTAAACTGTTATCCATATTTTATAAGTACTGTACTGTACTTAGCCCTACTTTAGTTTTTCCTACTTTAGTTAGGTTTTTACTGGTGAGTACTGTACTGTACTAGACCTAGTAAAAACGGCCCTACTTTTTCTACTTTAGGTTTAGGTTGTACTTACAAGTTCTCAGGAAGTTGGGATAGGTAGTCTCTGATGATCAGTGGGGAGATTTCTTTCCTGAAGGCCCAACCGACTGCTTTGCTGGCTAGGTGGGGTATGTCATCCCACTCCAACTTTCCTTCGTTCCTGTGGATCGTTCTGCTGTACAGGACCGTGTGGGCTGAAAAGAGAAGGGCAAGACGGGTTAAGTCACTATCTGCTAATCTGATTAGTGGTAACTCACTCTCACCTCCTGAGGCCTTCTTGGGCTGATCGGCGCGTTCACCCTGACGTTGGTGCTCTCGGTGCTGAGTTGGCTGGGATCTCCTGTTGACTTCCTTCTAGTGTTGCCGACGCTGAGTGAACCCTAGCACCCGAAGGGTGCTGAGAGTGGGATTAAGGCATTCGAAGCTTGTATGAAAGCTTTCTCTTAGCCTATCCAAATATTTCATTAGTATATAATACTCATTTAGAAAATGTCTGGTTGGCAAGGGAGGCAAGGAACCTGGAAACAGAAGCATTTTAGAATTTAATTAATTTTGATGCGCCCTCGGCGAACAGAGGGTCGCGGTGGTCTAAATGAGGTGTTGAATCAGCCGGTAGCTACCCTGTATCTCGTGTCTTAACTCTTGAAATCTGGATGGAAAAGGCCGATAAAGTTTTAGTTTTGACAGATCCTTTAAATGAACATTTGAGACATTTCTTTTATTAAACCTATGCCTCTCGTGTACACTTAAGTTCACTTAGTATGTTTGGCATACTTAAAATTGCGTTCTGAATTTTGGATCAAATGTGATCAATTTACCTCGTGTTGTTTGCCTGACTGTCTGTGTGCCATCGCCATACTCCCGCATACCCTGAGAAAGAACGTCAGAGTTATGTAATTCCATTGAATTTGGGTGGAATGGTCTAAAAGGTGTCTAAAGTTGATAATTTGATAAATAGAAAGTTCCTAGAAGCGTGTCATCTTAATTGTGAAATTAAGAAAGTTCGCTTGTTCTCTTTTCAGAGCCACCAGGGGATTTAAACCCTTGCTTTCACTCACCTTCCAGTCCTCGCGGGGGGTGACAATTATGTTGATTATCACCCCCTGCGGTGACATGTGGTGAGTGACAACAGACTGTGACGTCTGTTGTTATCGTGACGCGGTGGCTGGCCAACGCCGTGGGTGTTGGCCCGTCAACGCGTCAACGCTGTTATCACACTCACGAGTGCTTGTCAGCGCCGCTAGCGTCGCGCCAATGCCGGCTCAGCGTTGTTAGCGCTGGACCGACATTGGCACCGCGGTAGCCACACTGTGAAAGCACTTCGGTGTTTCTGTCACTCACGCATGCTGCCAACGCTGCCAGTGTTGCGTCAATGTCGGCCCACCGCTGTTGACGCTGGACCGGCATTGGCACAACTCTAGCCGCATTCACACAGCAGTCTCAATTTTCATCATAAATTTCGGCATATTCTGATATTAATTTGTCCAAATGTGTTTTGTGCCCTCTTTTAATTCTTGAAGCTCTTAATTTATTTTGAAGTTTGAAAAGATCTGAATGCTCTTTGAGCGAATCTATGAATTTGTACGTTAAAATTTGGAATCGATCTTTGATCAGATCGATCTTAGCTATTTTATGAATATCTTCAGTGTGCGAAAGTGGATCCAATTTGTAGGCTATTCTGATGGCCTTATTTTGAATGATTTGAAGTTTCTTGATATACGCTTCTGACGCTCCTAAAATTACTGGAGCGCCGTATTCTAATACTGGACGTATATAACTTTTATATAGTCTCATTAGTGTTTTGGGTTTACAGCCCCACTTTGAGCCGCTCAGGAGTTTGAGCAGACCAAGGCGTTGCCTTCCTTTCTTAGCGTTCTCATCTATATGAGCATTAAAAGTAAGTTTCTTATCTAAAGTTACTCCTAGCAATTTTGCTTGCTGTACTGCAGTGAGTTTTTCGCCAAAAAGTTCTAGTTCTATATTTTTCTTAGTTTTAAGCATTATAAGCTGCGTTTTCTTAGCATTTAGTTTTATTCTCCACTTGGAGCACCATGCTTCTAGGTCTGATAAAACTTTGGCTAGCCTATATTTAATTGTTTTTTCACTTTTAGCAAAAGTCCAAAATCCCAGGTCGTCTGCGAACTGAGAGACCCCTACTGTATTACTGAAGGGATCTATTGGAATATCATTTACATAGATTAGGAATAGAAGTGGGCTGAGAACCGAGCCCTGAGGTGTGCCGGCATTAAGTGAAATTTTGTCTGAAGTCTCATTATTTATTTTGACTGAAATTTTCCTGTCAGTTATAAATGAAGACATTAATCTTACTATTTTATCTGGTAAATTTGTATTCATTAATTTATATCTTAGTCCGTTGTGCCATACGGAGTCAAAAGCTTTTTCTACATCTATAAAGATTGCAGCTCCTTTATGGTGACGGCTATGTGCTATGTGCGCATCATCAGCTAGTCTGAGAATGTGTTCCATAGCACATCTTTTATTTCTATAGCCTATTTGCCATTTATTAAAGAAATTTTCTTCTTCTAATTTACTGCGCATTCTATGAGCAATTATTTTTTCAAAAAGTTTGCCTATGCAACTTAGTAAACTGATTGGTCTATAGTTAGTTGGAATTTTATTGTCTTTTTTAGGCTTTGGGAGCATAATTCCTTGAGCTTCCTTCCATTTACTTGGAAAATACCCTATTTTTAAGCACTGATTGTACATAGTTTTTAAATTCTCAAATACTATTTCTGGACATTTTTTAATTATAGTGTATTTAATTCCGTCTGCTCCTGGAGCAGACCTACCTTTGGTCCTATCTAATTGTAGTTTTATTTCTTGAATCGAGATATCCCTGAGTAGTATACTATCGTCGCCATCTTCTACTTTATTTTCTTTTAGAGTTGAAAAAAGCTGCGATTTTTCATTTATAGCTTTATCTATTAAATTTTTAAATTCATCATCAAAAATTTCACCTGTGTGAGTATTATGAATTTTGCCTAAAGATTCAGCGAACGTGGTTGCTTTTTCTAAGTCGTTTTGAGTTAAATTACCATTTTCTTTAATTATTGGCTTGGATGCGCCGCCTGATTTCTTACCATTAATACTATTGATAGTTTTCCAAAATTCTTTAGAGTCTTTAGTTTCGTCTAGTTTTTTAGTTTGCTGATTCCAAAATTCTTCTCTATCTTTGTTCACTTGTTTACTTACTAAGTTGTTTAATTGATTATATAGAGTTTTATCCTCTGCTTTTTGCGTATTTCTAGCTAAGCGTCTAATTTGTCTCTTTAATTTAATTAATTTCATTGTTTCATTTGAGATAAAAAGTGCTTTATCTTTACGTTTTGCTTTAGGACACGCTTTATTTAGCCCTTCTTTAATTATATTGCTTATTTTTTCGTTAGCTAAGTCTAGTTCCTCTGGTGTTTCAGGTTCGAGTCTATCTAAGTTATTTATTATTTCTTTATTAAACCTGTTCCAATCTGTTTTTTCATATTGTAGAATTTCTCTCTGAAATTGTTTTTGAATTTGAGGTGAAGCTAAAGTTAAATGAACTGGCAAATGATCTGAACCAATGTCATCGCCTACATCACATGATTGGATGCGTGACGCCATCTGGCGGCTAACTAGCGCTAGATCTAGTAGATCGCCGCCAGAGGACGTCCCTGGTCTATAAGTTGCAGTGCTGTCGTTAGTTATTAGTAAGTCTAATTCTTCAATTATGTTAAATAGAATGTCTCCGTTAGTATTTCCTACTTTACATCCGAAAAAAGTATGCTTACAATTGAAATCTCCAATAAGAATTGAAAGTGGATATAAATTAGTTATATGCCTGAAATTCTCTATGTTTGGTTTAATATCTGGCGGGTTATAAATAGTTGCTAATGCCACTGTCTTACCTTGTGATTTGAAGTTTATTGCCAAAAATTCTTCGTTAAAATCTGAAGTATCTATTTCATTAAATTTGATATCTTTTCTAATTAAAATAGCTACACCGCCTGCTGCATGCTGCAGGCGCCCATTAGGATAAATTATATTTCTATCTTTTCTGATAATGTTATAATTTGGAATTCTGATTCTAGTTTGCTCTCTAAGTCTAGTTTCATTTAAAGTCACAAAATGTGGTTTATATTCATTTAAATAGTTAATTAGTTCAGTCCTTCTTTTATATAGTCCGTTTATGTTAGCATGAATAATTTGAACGTTTTTAGTTGGTGGTAAACTGTTATCCATATTTTATAAGTACTGTACTGTACTTAGCCCTACTTTAGTTTTTCCTACTTTAGTTAGGTTTTTACTGGTGAGTACTGTACTGTACTAGACCTAGTAAAAACGGCCCTACTTTTTCTACTTTAGGTTTAGGTTGTACTTACAAGTTCTCAGGAAGTTGGGATAGGTAGTCTCTGATGATCAGTGGGGAGATGTCTTTCCTGAAGGCCCAACCGACTGCTTTGCTGGCTAGGTGGGGTATGTCATCCCACTCCAACTTTCCTTCGTTCCTGTGGATCGTTCTGCTGTACAGGACCGTGTGGGCTGAAAAGAGAAGGGCAAGACGGGTTAAGTCACTATCGGCTAATCTAATTAGTGGTAACTCACTCTCACCTCCTGTGGCCTTCTTGGGCTGATCGGCGCGTTCACCCTGACGTTGGTGCTCTCGGTGCTGAGTTGGCTGGGCTCTCCTGTTGACTTCCTGGGTGCTGCGATGTCGCTGGCCTTCTCTCTTCTCAGCGATCTTCCTTTTCACCTCTATTGCTCTAGGGCATCTCCCGTCAGATGCCAGGTGATCTCCTGTGCAGTTGGCGCAGTAGCTTGCTCTGGCCGTGCATTCCTGTCTCCTGTGGGCCCCAGCGCACTTCCCGCATCTGATGTCTCTTGCCTTGCAGGAGTCCTGGGCGTGGCCGAATCTCTGGCACCTGTAGCACTGCAGGATTCTGTTCTTCTTCTTGTACTCCTCCGTCCTGCAGGAGCGAGTTCCGATGAAGAGACGGCTGTTGCTGATCGCTGCCTCCATCTCTTCCTTCTTCTCGAAAGTGACCTTGACTTTCGGGATGCCACGTCCTGAGGTCCTGTTGATGAATCGGATGACCTTCACCTTCAGACCTTGCTTCTCTAGGATGGCTTTCTCGATATCTTCCTCTCCTATTGTGGTGTCCACGTCTTTCACTACCACGCTGAGGGCGTCTTCTACCTTGGCCTCGGTAGAACTTCTTGGTGGTCTGAAGACAGCTGAGGTCCCCATGAGGCCGCTGTCTTCTCTTTTCATGGACTCGTAGATCTTCTTCGAGTCCTCTTCTGTCTGAGGGAAAATGAGTAGGTCTTTTCCCATGGTCCTCCTGGTCTCACTTACCTTTACTCCCATACGTTTACACCATTGTATGAAAGTTAGGTGGTTTGGTCCATTGACCGAACTGGGCAGTTTCACGCCGACGATTGGCTGAACAGTTGTCTTCCTCTTCTTTTCTTCATTCTTCTTTACTTCAGTCTTCTTATTTCCTGTTGCTGCAGGGGGCTGTTGAGCGGCGTCGCGACGCTTCATCTCTTCTTTCTTCTTTTGTTTCTTGGCTTCTTTCCTCTCTCTCTCCTCCCTGGAGGTTGGAATCGTTGTCCAGTCAGAGCGCTCTCCGTCGGACAGGATTTCTCCTTCTTCTGCTTCCAGAAGGGGGGTGGCCAGAACTTCTTCAGGTGGAGAAACGACGGTCTCCATCTCTTCTCTTTTCTCAGGCGTCTTCTGCACTGGAGATGCCGTTCTTTGTTTCTTCGCTGGTGAGCCCCCTAAACCTAGCTCTGCCTCGGCAACTCTTACCAAGGTCGTTAGCTGCGACGACCTGTGACCTATCTGGGCCTGGTCAACAGGTCTAAGTACCTGTGGCCGGCCGTCGGACAGCCTCCTCTTGGCTGTTGACTTCCTCGGAGTCATCTGTACTGGTGACTCTGTTAAACACTCGTACCTACCACTATTACCTTTGGGTGGAGTTTCAACACCCTTATTTGCACCCGAGAGTGCTCCCGCAAATGACTTCTTCTTTGGAATGGCCCCCCCCATTGGCTCCCTTAGGTGCAGACTTACCTGGCTTGCTGACAGTCCTAAGACTTTTTTCACGCTGCTCGTCCTCTATCAGGGCTAATCCCATTAGAGTTGTTGCCAGCTCTTTCTTGTCAACGGACGAGAGTCCGTTGATCTCCTTCAGGAGTCTCTTGAGGGCGGTACTACTCTTGGTAGTGCCGCCCTGCACGCCCTTAGAAGGGCGGGACCCATCCCCAGCAGTTACCTTGCCACTAGGCATGCTAGCGGCAAGGTTAAAAAGAATTTAGAATAATTTTGATATTTTAATGTCCCGTATTACTGTACTGTACTGTACAGTATGTAGTGGGATGTGTAAGCTGTCAGTCACACTCAGGAGAGTGATGACGCGTCGCTCACTAATAGGTGTGAAAAGTGTACCTGTGTACAGACAAGCTGTACAACACAGGTAGCACGCTTAGACAATATAATGTATCTAATTTGGTAATGCTGATCTACTAAAAGCGATTATTGCCTCTATCTAGTGATTTAAACAGCAACAACAGAGCCCCTGTAGGGTGTTGATGCTGTATGCCGTCACCGTTTTTAAATCTCTGAGATTGATTGATAATCCCTGATCAGATTGCGTATATTGCAATGTATAGCTTTATGCCAATTTCGTATTTTGACAGCCCGTCAAAACTCGGATTTACCAGAGCCCCCACGGGTTGGTAAGATGTTCACTGGTTGAAAGCCAGAGAACAAGAGGAATGCAATGGAATGAGGTGAGTGAACCCTAGCACCCGAAGGGTGCTGAGAGTGGGATTAAGGCATTCGAAGCTTGTATGAAAGCTTTCTCTTAGCCTATCCAAATATTTCATTAGTATATAATACTCATTAGAAAATGTCTGGTTGGCAAGGGAGGCAAGGAACCTGGAAACAGAAGCATTTTAGAATTTAATTAATTTTGATGCGCCCTCGGCGAACAGAGGGTCGCGGTGGTCTAAATGAGGTGTTGAATCAGCCGGTAGCTACCCTATATCTCGTGTCTTAACTCTTGAAATCTTGATGAAAAAGGCCGATAAAGTGTTAGTTTTGACAGATCCTTTAAATGAACATTTGAGACATTTCTTTTATTAAACCTATGCCTCTCGTGTACACTTAAGTTCACTTAGTATGTTTGACATACTTAAAATTGCGTTCTGAATTTTGGATCAAATGTGATCAATTTACCTCGTGTTGTTTGCCTGACTGTCTGTGTGCCATCGCCATACTCCCGCATACCCTGAGAAAGAACGTCAGAGTTATGGAATTTCATTGAATTTGTGTGGAATGGTCTAAAAGGTGTCTAAAGTTGATAATTTGAGAAATAGAAAATTCCTAGAAGCGTGTCATCTTAATTGTGAAATTAAGAAAGTTCGCTTGTTCTCTTTTCAGAGCCACCAGGGGATTTAAACCCTTGCTTTCACGCACCATGACAGTCCTCGCGGGGGGTGACAATTATGTTGATTATCACCCCCTGCGGTGACATGTGGTGAGTGACAACAGACTGTGACGTCTGTTGTTATCGTGACGCGGTGGCTGACCAACGCCGTAGGTGTTGGCCCGTCAGCGTGTCAACGCTGTTATCACACTCACGACTGCTTGTCAGCGCCGCTAGCGTCGCGCCAATGCCGGCTCAGCGTTGTTAGCGCTGGACCGACATTGGCACCGCGGTAGCCACACTGTGAAAGCACTTCGGTGTTTCTGTCACTCACGCATGCTGCCAACGCTGCCAGTGTTGCGTCAATGCCGGCCCAACGCTGTTGACGCCGGACCGGCATTGGCACAACTCTAGCCGCATTCACACAGCAGTCTCAATTTTCATCATAAATTCCGGCATATTCTGATATTAATTTGTCCAAATGTGTTCTATGCCCTCTTTTAATTCTTGAAGCTCTTAATTCATTTTGAAGTTTAAAAAGATCTGAATGCTCTTTGAGCGAATCTATGAATTTGTACGTTAAAATTTGGAATCGATCTTTGATCAGATCGATCTTAGCTATTTTATGAATATCTTCAGTGTGCGAAAGTGGATCCAATTTGTAGGCTATTCTGATGGCCTTATTTTGAATGATTTGAAGTTTCTTGATATACGCTTCTGACGCTCCTAAAATTACTGGAGCGCCGTATTCTAATACTGGACGTATATAACTTTTATATAGTCTCATTAGTGTTTTGGGTTTACAGCCCCACTTTGAGCCGCTCAGGAGTTTGAGCAGACCAAGGCGTTGCCTTCCTTTCTTAGCGTTCTCATCTATATGAGCATTAAAAGTAAGTTTCTTATCTAAAGTTACTCCTAGCAATTTTGCTTGCTGTACTGCAGTGAGTTTTTCGCCAAAAAGTTCTAGTTCTATATTTTTCTTAGTTTTAAGCATTATAAGCTGCGTTTTCTTAGCATTTAGTTTTATTCTCCACTTGGAACACCATGCTTCTAGGTCTGATAAAACTTTGGCTAGCCTATATTTAATTGTTTTTTCACTTTTAGCAAAAGTCCAAAATCCCAGGTCGTCTGCGAACTGAGAGACCCCTACTGTATTACTGTAGGGATCTATTGGAATATCATTTACATAGATTAGGAATAGAAGTGGGCTGAGAACCGAGCCCTGAGGTGTGCCGGCATTAAGTGAAATTTTGTCTGAAGTCTCATTATTTATTTTGACTGAAATTTTCCTGTCAGTTATAAATGAAGACATTAATCTTACTATTTTATCTGGTAAATTTGTATTCATTAATTTATATCTTAGTCCGTTGTGCCATACGGAATCAAAAGCTTTTTCTACATCTATAAAGATTGCAGCTCCTTTATGGTGACGGCTATGTGCTATGTGCGCATCATCAGCTAGTCTGAGAATGTGTTCCATAGCACATCTTTTATTTCTATAGCCTATTTGCCATTTATTAAAGAAATTTTCTTCTTCTAATTTACTGCGCATTCTATGAGCAATTATTTTTTCAAAAAGTTTGCCTATGCAACTTAATAAACTGATTGGTCTATAGTTAGTTGGAATTTTATTGTCTTTTTTAGGCTTTGGGAGCATAATTCCTTGAGCTTCCTTCCATTTACTTGGAAAATACCCTATTTTTAAGCACTGATTGTACATAGTTTTTAAATTCTCAAATACTATTTCTGGACATTTTTTAATTATAGTGTATTTAATTCCGTCTGCTCCTGGAGCAGACCTACCTTTGGTCCTATCTAATTGTAGTTTTATTTCTTGAATCGAGATATCCCTGAGTAGTATACTATCGTCGCCATCTTCTACTTTATTTTCTTTTAGAGTTGAAAAAAGCTGCGATTTTTCATTTATAGCTTTATCTATTAAATTTTTAAATTCATCATCAAAAATTTCACCTGTGTGAGTATTATGAATTTTGCCTAAAGATTCAGCGAACGTGGTTGCTTTTTCTAAGTCGTTTTGAGTTAAATTACCATTTTCTTTAATTATTGGCTTGGATGCGCCGCCTGATTTCTTACCATTAATACTATTGATAGTTTTCCAAAATTCTTTAGAGTCTTTAGTTTCGTCTAGTTTTTTAGTTTGCTGATTCCAAAATTCTTCTCTATCTTTGTTTACTTGTTTACTTACTAAGTTGTTTAATTGATTATATAGAGTTTTATCCTCTGCTTTTTGCGTATTTCTAGCTAAGCGTCTAATTTGTCTCTTTAATTTAATTAATTTCATTGTTTCATTTGAGATAAAAAGTGCTTTATCTTTACGTTTTGCTTTAGGACACGCTTTATTTAGCCCTTCTTTAATTATATTGCTTATTTTTTCGTTAGCTAAGTCTAGTTCCTCTGGTGTTTCAGGTTCGAGTCTATCTAAGTTATTTATTATTTCTTTATTAAACCTGTTCCAATCTGTTTTTTCATATTGTAGAATTTCTCTCTGAAATTGTTTTTGAATTTGAGGTGAAGCCAAAGTTAAATGAACTGGCAAATGATCTGAACCAATGTCATCGCCTACATCACATGATTGGATGCGTGACGCCATCTGGCGGCTAACTAGCGCTAGATCTAGTAGATCGCCGCCAGAGGACGTCCCTGGTCTATAAGTTGCAGTGCTGTCGTTAGTTATTAGTAAGTCTAATTCTTCAATTATGTTAAATAGAATGTCTCCGTTAGTATTTCCTACTTTACATCCGAAAAAAGTATGCTTACAATTGAAATCTCCAATAAGAATTGAAAGTGGATATAAATTAGTTATATGCCTGAAGTTCTCTATGTTTGGTTTAATATCTGGCGGGTTATAAATAGTTGCTAATGCCACTGTCTTACCTTGTGATTTGAAGTTTATTGCCAAAAATTCTTCGCTAAAATCTGAAGTATCTATTTCATTAAATTTGATATCTTTTCTAATTAAAATAGCTACACCGCCTGCTGCATTCTGCAGGCGCCCATTAGGATAAATTATATTTCTATCTTTTCTGATAATGTTATAATTTGGAATTCTGATTCTAGTTTGCTCTCTAAGTCTAGTTTCATTTAAAGTCACAAAATGTGGTTTATATTCATTTAAATAGTTAATTAGTGCAGTCCTTCTTTTATATAGTCCGTTAATGTTAGCATGAATAATTTGAACGTTTTTTGTTGGTGGTAAACTGTTATCCATGTTTTATAAGTACTGTACTGTACTTAGCCTTACTTTAGTTTTTCCTACTTTAGTTAGGTTTTTACTGGTGAGTACTGTACTGTACTAGACCTAGTAAAAACGGCCCTACTTTTTCTACTTTAGGTTTAGGTTGTACTTACAAGTTCTCAGGAAGTTGGGATAGGTAGTCTCTGATGATCAGTGGGGAGATTTCTTTCCTGAAGGCCCAACCGACTGCTTTGCTGGCTAGGTGGGGTATGTCATCCCACTCCAACTTTCCTTCGTTCCTGTGGATCGTTCTGCTGTACAGGACCGTGTGGGCTGAAAAGAGAAGGGCAAGACGGGTTAAGTCACTATCTGCTAATCTGATTAGTGGTAACTCACTCTCACCTCCTGAGGCCTTCTTGGGCTGATCGGCGCGTTCACCCTGACGTTGGTGCTCTCGGTGCTGAGTTGGCTGGGATCTCCTGTTGACTTCCTGGGTGCTGCGATGTCGCTGGCCTTCTCTCTTCTCAGCGATCTTCCTTTTCACCTCTATTGCTCTAGGGCATCTCCCGTCAGATGCCAGGTGATCTCCTGTGCAGTTGGCGCAGTAGCTTGCTCTGGCCGTGCAGTCCTGTCTCCTGTGGGCCCCAGCGCACTTTCCGCATCTGATGTCTCTTGCCTTGCAGGAGTCCTGGGCGTGGCCGAATCTCTGGCACCTGTAGCACTGCAGGATTCTGTTCTTCTTCTTGTACTCCTCCGTCCTGCAGGAGCGAGTTCCGATGAAGAGACGGCTGTTGCTGATCGCTGCCTCCATCTCTTCCTTCTTCTCGAAAGTGACCTTCACTTTCGGGATGCCACGTCCTGAGGTCCTGTTGATGAATCGGATGACCTTCACCTTCAGACCTTGTTTCTCTAGGATGGCTTTCTCAATATCTCCCTCTCCTATTGTGGTGTCCACGTCTTTCACTACCACGCTGAGGGCGTCTTCTACCTTGGCCTCGGTAGAACTTCTTGGTGGTCTGAAGACAGCTGAGGTCCCCATGAGGCCGCTGTCTTCTCTTTTCATGGACTCGTAGATCTTCTTTGAGTCCTCTTCTGTCTCAGGAAAGATGAGTAGGTCTTTTCCCATTGTCCTCCTGGTCTCACTTACCTTTACTCCCATACGTTTGCACCATTGTATGAAAGTTAGGTGGTTTGGTCCATTGACTGAACTGGGCAGTTTCACGCCGACGATTGGCTGAACAGTTGTCTTCCTCTTCTTTTCTTCATTCTTCTTTACTTCAGTCTTCTTATTTCCTGTTGCTGCAGGGGGCTGTTGAGCGGCGTCGCGACGCTTCATTTCTTCTTTCTTCTTTTGCTTCTTAGCTTCTTTCCTCTCTCTCTCCTCCCTGGAGGTTGGAATCGTTGTCCAGTCAGAGCGCTCTCCGTCGGACAGGATTTCTCCTTCTTCTGCCTCCGGAAGGGGGGTGGCCAGAACTTCTTCAGGTGGAGAAACGACGGTCTCCATCTCTTCTCTCTTCTCAGGCGTCTTCTGCACTGGAGATGCCGTCCTTTGTTTCTTCGCTGGTGAGCCCCCTAAACCTAGCTCTGCTTCGGCAACTCTTACCAAGGTCGTTAGCTGCGACGACCTGTGACCTATCTGGGCCTGGTCAACAGGTCTAAGTACCTGTGGCCGGCCGTCGGACAGCCTCCTCTTGGCTGTTGACTTTCTCGGAGTCATCTGTACTGGTGACTCTGTTAAGCACTCGTACCTACCACTATTACCTTTGGGTGGAGTTTCAACACCCTTATTTGCACCCGAGAGTGCTCCCGCAAATGACTTCTTCTTTGGAATGGCCCCCCCATTGGCTCCCTTAGGTGCAGACTTACCTGGCTTGCTGACAGTCCTAAGACTTTTTTCACGCTGCTCGTCCTCTATCAGGGCTAATCCCATTAGAGTCGTTGCCAGCTCTTTCTTGTCAACGGACGAGAGTCCGTTGATCTCCTTCAGGAGTCTCTTGAGGGCGGTACTACTCTTGGTAGTGCCGCCCTGCACGCCCTTAGAAGGGCGGGACCCATCACCAGCGGTTACCTTGCCACTAGGCATGCTAGCGGCAAGGTTAAAAAGAATTTAGAATAATTTTGATATTTTAATGTCCCGTATTACTGTACTATACTGTACAGTATGTAGTGGGATGTGTAAGCTGTCAGTCACACTCAGGAGAGTGATGACGCGTCGCTCACTAATAGGTGTGAAAAGTGTACCTGTGTACAGACAAGCTGTACAACACAGGTAGCACGCTTAGATAATATAATGTATCTAATTTGGTAATGCTGATCTACTAAAAGCGATTATTGCCTCTATCTAGCGATTTAAACAGCAACAAC
This sequence comes from Flabesymbios commensalis, assembly GCA_964017125.1. Taxonomy (NCBI): domain Eukaryota; kingdom Metazoa; phylum Annelida; class Polychaeta; order Terebellida; family Flabelligeridae; genus Flabesymbios; species Flabesymbios commensalis. The sequence goes on along the minus strand of OZ024906.1, from coordinate 100,059,756 downwards.
AGAGCCCCTGTAGGGTGTTGATACTGTATGCCGTCACCGTTTTTAAATCTCTGAGATTGATTGATAATCCCTGATCAGATTGCGTATATTGCAATGTATAGCTTTATGCCAATTTCGTATTTTGACAGCCCGTCAAAACTCGGATTTACCAGAGCCCCCACGGGTTGGTAAGATGTTCACTGGTTGAAAGCCAGAGAACAAGTGATTGGAATGTAGTGCAATGGAATGACTGACTGAGTGAACCCTAGCACCCGAAGGGTGCTGAGAGTGGGATTAAGGCATTCGAAGCTTGTATGAAAGCTTTCTCTTAGCCTATCCAAATATTTCATTAGTATATAATACTCATTAGAAAATGTCTGGTTGGCAAGGGAGGCAAGGAACCTGGAAACAGAAGCATTTTAGAATTTAATTAATTTTGATGCGCCCTCGGCGAACAGAGGGTCGCGGTGGTCTAAATGAGGTGTTGAATCAGCCGGTAGCTACCCTATATCTCGTGTCTTAACTCTTGAAATCTGGATGAAAAAAGGCCGATAAAGTGTTAGTTTTGACAGATCCTTTAAATGAACATTTGAGACATTTCTTTTATTAAACCTATGCCTCTCGTGTACACTTAAGTTCACTTAGTATGTTTGACATACTTAAAATTGCGTTCTGAATTTTGGATCAAATGTGATCAATTTACCTCGTGTTGTTTGCCTGACTGTCTGTGTGCCATCGCCATACTCCCGCATACCCTGAGAAAGAACGTCAGAGTTATGGAATTTCATTGAATTTGGGTGGAATGGTCTAAAAGGTGTCTAAAGTTGATAATTTGAGAAATAGAAAATTCCTAGAAGCGTGTCATCTTAATTGTGAAATTAAGAAAGTTCGCTTGTTCTCTTTTCAGAGCCACCAGGGGATTTAAACCCTTGCTTTCACTCACCATGACAGTCCTCGCGGGGGGTGACAATTATGTTGATTATCACCCCCTGCGGTGACATGTGGTGAGTGACAACAGACTGTGACGTCTGTTGTTATCGTGACGCGGTGGCTGACCAACGCCGTAGGTGTTGGCCCGTCAACGCGTCAACGCTGTTATCACACTCACGAGTGCTTGTCAGCGCCGCTAGCGTCGCGCCAATGCCGGCTCAGCGCTGTTAGCGCTGGACCGACATTGGCACCGCGGTAGCCACACTGTGAAAGCACTTCGGTGTTTCTGTCACTCACCATGCTGCCAACGCTGCCAGTGTTGCGTCAATGTCGGCCCAACGCTGTTGACGCCGGACCGGCATTGACACAACTCTAGCCGCATTCAAACAGCAGTCTCAATTTTCATCCTAAATTTCGGCATATTCTGATATTAATTTGTCCAAATGTGTTTTATGCCCTCTTTTAATTCTTGAAGCTCTTAATTCATTTTGAAGTTTGAAAAGATCTGAATGCTCTTTGAGCGAATCTATGAATTTATACGTTAAAATTTGGAATCGATCTTTGATCAGATCGATCTTAGCAATTTTATGAATATCTTCAGTGTGCGAAAGTGGATCCAATTTGTAGGCTATTCTGATGGCCTTATTTTGAATGATTTGAAGTTTCTTGATATACGCTTCTGACGCTCCTAAAATTACTGGAGCGCCGTATTCTAATACTGGACGTATATAACTTTTATATAGTCTCATTAGTGTTTTGGGTTTACAGCCCCACTTTGAGCCGCTCAGGAGTTTGAGCAGACCAAGGCGTTGCCTTCCTTTCTTAGCGTTCTCATCTATATGAGCATTAAAAGTAAGTTTCTTATCTAAAGTTACTCCTAGCAATTTTGCTTGCTGTACTGCAGTGAGTTTTTCGCCAAAAAGTTCTAGTTCTATATTTTTCTTAGTTTTAAGCATTATAAGCTGCGTTTTCTTAGCATTTAGTTTTATTCTCCACTTGGAGCACCATGCTTCTAGGTCTGATAAAACTTTGGCTAGCCTATATTTAATTGTTTTTTCACTTTTAGCAAAAGTCCAAAATCCCAGGTCGTCTGCGAACTGAGAGACCCCTACTGTATTACTGAAGGGATCTATTGGAATATCATTTACATAGATTAGGAATAGAAGTGGGCTGAGAACCGAGCCCTGAGGTGTGCCGGCATTAAGTGAAATTTTGTCCGAAGTCTCATTATTTATTTTGACTGAAATTTTCCTGTCAGTTATAAATGAAGACATTAATCTTACTATTTTATCTGGTAAATTTGTATTCATTAATTTATATCTTAGTCCGTTGTGCCATACGGAATCAAAAGCTTTTTCTACATCTATAAAGATTGCAGCTCCTTTATGGTGACGGCTATGTGCTATGTGCAATGCAATGGAATGTAGTGCAATGGAATGAATGTTGCCTGAGTGAACCCTAGCACCCGAAGGGTGCTGAGAGTGAGATAATGGCATTAGGATCTCTTGTTAGTGAGCCCTTTTTAGCCTACCAATTCCTTCTGTATACAAAATGTCTGGGTGGAAAGGAGGACTGGAACCTGGAAAGCTGAAATTGAATTTGATGACCTTGGGATTCCAAGGGTCGTTTAAAGAAAGAGGTGTTGAAATAAGCCATTTGCTATCCTCGTATCTCTGATCTCCATCTCGAACTATAATTTTTTTCTCTGAATATGAAAAGCAGTTGAAATGAATTTTGCAGCTTAATTAGACTTCCATATGATTATGAATGTCTAAGAATCGCTTGAAATTAAAGGGCTAGTGGCCCGTCTGTTGAAAAAATTATCAATTTCAAATTTTTTGCATTGAGCTGTATGCATGGTTGGTTAAATCTACCCTGCTACTGGCTTATACAGCGCGACATTAGAAATCTGCTGAGTGAACCCTAGCACCCGAAGGGTGCTGAGAGTGGGATTAAGGCATTCGAAGCTTGTATGAAAGCTTTCTCTTAGCCTATCCAAATATTTCATTAGTATATAATACTCATTAGAAAATGTCTGGTTGGCAAGGGAGGCAAGGAACCTGGAAACAGAAGCATTTTAGAATTTAATTAATTTTGATGCGCCCTCGGCGAACAGAGGGTCGCGGTGGTCTAAATGAGGTGTTGAATCAGCCGGTAGCTACCCTATATCTCGTGTCTTAACTCTTGAAGTCTGGATGGAAAAGGCCGATAAAGTGTTAGTTTTGACAGATCCTTTAAATGAACATTTGAGACATTTCTTTTATTAAACCTATGCCTCTCGTGTACACTTAAGTTCACTTAGTATGTTTGACATACTTAAAATTGCGTTCTGAATTTTGGATCAAATGTGATCAATTTACCTCGTGTTGTTTGCCTGACTGTCTGTGTGCCATCGCCATACTCCCGCATACCCTGAGAAAGAACGTCAGAGTTATGTAATTTCATTGAATTTGGTTGGAATGGTCTAAAAGGTGTCTAAAGTTGATAATTTGAGAAATAGAAAATTCCTAGAAGCGTGTCATCTTAATTGTAAAATTAAGAAAGTTCGCTTGTTCTCTTTTCAGAGCCACCAGGGGATTTAAACCCTTGCTTTCACTCACCATGACAGTCCTCGCGGGGGGTGACAATTATGTGGATTATCACCCCCTGCGGTGACATGTGGTGAGTGACAACAGACTGTGACGTCTGTTGTTATCGTGACGCGGTGGCTGACCAACGCCGTAGGTGTTGGCCCGTCAACGCGTCAACGCTGTTATCACACTCACGACTGCTTGTCAGCGCCGCTAGCGTCGCGCCAATGCCGGCTCAGCGTTGTTAGCGCTGGACCGACATTGGCACCGCGGTAGCCACACTGTGAAAGCACTTCGGTGTTTCTGTCACTCACGCATGCTGCCAACGCTGCCAGTGTTGCGTCAATGTCGGCCCAACGCTGTTGACGCCGGACCGGCATTGGCACAACTCTAGCCGCATTCACACAGCAGTCTCAATTTTCATCATAAATTTCGGCATATTCTGATATTAATTTGTCCAAATGTGTTCTATGCCCTCTTTTAATTCTTGAAGCTCTCAATTCATTTTGAAGTTTGAAAAGATCTGAATGCTCTTTGAGCGAATCTATGAATTTGTACGTTAAAATTTGGAATCGATCTTTGATCAGATCGATCTTAGCTATTTTATGAATATCTTCAGTGTGCGAAAGTGGATCCAATTTGTAGGCTATTCTGATGGCCTTATTTTGACTGAGTGAACCCTAGCACCCGAAGGGTGCTGAGAGTGGGATTAAGGCATTCGAAGCTTGTATGAAAGCTTTCTCTTAGCCTATCCAAATATTTCATTAGTATATAATACTCATTAGAAAATGTCTGGTTGGCAAGGGAGGCAAGGAACCTGGAAACAGAAGCATTTTAGAATTTAATTAATTTTGATGCGCCCTCGGCGAACAGAGGGTCGCGGTGGTCTAAATGAGGTGTTGAATCAGCCGGTAGCTACCCTATATCTCGTGTCTTAACTCTTGAAATCTGGATGGAAAAGGCCGATAAAGTGTTAGTTTTGACAGATCCTTTAAATGAACATTTGAGACATTTCTTTTATTAAACCTATGCCTCTCGTGTACACTTAAGTTCACTTAGTATGTTTGACATACTTAAAATTGCGTTCTGAATTTTGGATCAAATGTGATCAATTTACCTCGTGTTGTTTGCCTGACTGTCTGTGTGCCATCGCCATACTCCCGCATACCCTGAGAAAGAACGTCAGAGTTATGGAATTTCATTGAATTTGGGTGGAATGGTCTAAAAGGTGTCTAAAGTTGATAATTTGAGAAAATAGAAAATTCCTAGAAGCGTGTCATCTTAATTGTGAAATTAAGAAAGTTCGCTTGTTCTCTTTTCAGAGCCACCAGGGGATTTAAACCCTTGCTTTCACTCACCATGACAGTCCTCGCGGGGGGTGACAATTATGTTGATTATCACCCCCTGCGGTGACATGTGGTGAGTGACAACAGACTGTGACGTCTGTTGTTATCGTGACGCGGTGGCTGACCAACGCCGTGGGTGTTGGCCCGTCAACGCGTCAACGCTGTTATCACACTCACGAGTGCTTGTCAGCGCCGCTAGCGTCGCGCCAATGCCGGCTCAGCGCTGTTAGCGCTGGACCGACATTGGCACCGCGGTAGCCACACTGTGAAAGCACTTCGGTGTTTCTGTCACTCAACATGCTGCCAACGCTGCCAGTGTTGCGTCAATGTCGGCCCAACGCTGTTGACGCCGGACCGGCATTGACACAACTCTAGCCGCATTCAAACAGCAGTCTCAATTTTCATCATAAATTTCGGCATATTCTGATAATAATTTGTCCAAATGTGTTTTATGCCCTCTTTTAATTCTTGAAGCTCTTAATTCATTTTGAAGTTTGAAAAGATCTGAATGCTCTTTGAGCGAATCTATGAATTTATACGTTAAAATTTGGAATCGATCTTTGATCAGATCGATCTTAGCAATTTTATGAATATCTTCAGTGTGCGAAAGTGGATCCAATTTGTAGGCTATTCTGATGGCCTTATTTTGAATGATTTGAAGTTTCTTGATATACGCTTCTGACGCTCCTAAAATTACTGGAGCGCCGTATTCTAATACTGGACGTATATAACTTTTATATAGTCTCATTAGTGTTTTGGGTTTACAGCCCCACTTTGAGCCGCTCAGGAGTTTGAGCAGACCAAGGCGTTGCCTTCCTTTCTTAGCGTTCTCATCTATATGAGCATTAAAAGTTAGTTTCTTATCTAAAGTTACTCCTAGCAATTTTGCTTGCTGTACTGCAGTGAGTTTTTCGCCAAAAAGTTCTAGTTCTATATTTTTCTTAGTTTTAAGCATTATAAGCTGCGTTTTCTTAGCATTTAGTTTTATTCTCCACTTGGAGCACCATGCTTCTAGGTCTGATAAAACTTTGGCTAGCCTATATTTAATTGTTTTTTCACTTTTAGCAAAAGTCCAAAATCCCAGGTCGTCTGCGAACTGAGAGACCCCTACTGTATTACTGAAGGGATCTATTGGAATATCATTTACATAGATTAGGAATAGAAGTGGGCTGAGAACCGAGCCCTGAGGTGTGCCGGCATTAAGTGAAATTTTGTCTGAAGTCTCATTATTTATTTTGACTGAAATTTTCCTGTCAGTTATAAATGAAGACATTAATCTTACTATTTTATCTGGTAAATTTGTATTCATTAATTTATATCTTAGTCCGTTGTGCCATACGGAATCAAAAGCTTTTTCTACATCTATAAAGATTGCAGCTCCTTTATGGTGACGGCTATGTGCTATGTGCGCATCATCAGCTAGTCTGAGAATGTGTTCCATAGCACATCTTTTATTTCTATAGCCAATTTGCCATTTATTAAAGAAATTTTCTTCTTCTAATTTACTGCGCATTCTATGAGCAATTATTTTTTCAAAAAGTTTGCCTATGCAACTTAATAAACTGATTGGTCTATAGTTAGTTGGAATTTTATTGTCTTTTTTCGGCTTTGGGAGCATAATTCCTTGAGCTTCCTTCCATTTACTTGGAAAATATCCTATTTTTAAGCACTGATTGTACATAGTTTTTAAATTCTCAAATACTATTTCTGGACATTTTTTAATTATAGTGTATTTAATTCCGTCTGCTCCTGGAGCAGACCTACCTTTGGTCCTATCTAATTGTAGTTTTATTTCTTGAATCGAGATATCCCTGAGTAGTATACTATCGTCGCCATCTTCTACTTTATTTTCTTTTAGAGTTGAAAAAAGCTGCGATTTTTCATTTATAGCTTTATCTATTAAATTTTTAAATTCATCATCAAAAATTTCACCTGTGTGAGTATTATGAATTTTGCCTAAAGATTTAGCGAACGTGGTTGCCTTTTCTAAGTCGTTTTGAGTTAAATTACCATTTTCTTTAATTATTGGCTTGGATGCGCCGCCTGATTTCTTACCATTAATACTATTGATAGTTTTCCAAAATTCTTTAGAGTCTTTAGTTTCGTCTAGTTTTTTAGTTTGCTGATTCCAAAATTCTTCTCTATCTTTGTTTACTTGTTTACTTACTAAGTTGTTTAATTGATTATATAGAGTTTTATCTTCTGCTTTTTGCGTATTTCTAGCTAAGCGTCTAATTTGTCTCTTTGATTTAATTAATTTCATTGTTTCATTTGAGATAAAAAGTGCTTTATCTTTACGTTTTGCTTTGGGACACGCTTTATTTAGCCCTTCTTTAATTATATTGCTTATTTTTTCGTTAGCTAAGTCTAGTTCCTCTGGTGTTTCAGGTTCGAGTCTATCTAAGTTATTTATTATTTCTTTATTAAACCTGTTCCAATCTGTTTTTTCATACTGTAGAATTTCTCTCTGAAATTGTTTTTGAATTTGGGGTGAAGCTAAAGTTAAATGAACTGGCAAATGATCTGAACCAATGTCATCGCCTACATCACATGATTGGATGCGTGACGCCATCTGGCGGCTAACTAGCGCTAGATCTAGTAGATCGCCGCCAGAGGACGTCCCTGGTCTATAAGTTGCAGTGCTGTCGTTAGTTATTAGTAAGTCTAATTCTTCAATTATGTTAAATAGAATGTCTCCGTTAGTATTTCCTACTTTACATCCGAAAAAAGTATGCTTACAATTGAAATCTCCAATAAGAATTGAAAGTGGATATAAATTAGTTATATGCCTGAAATTCTCTATGTTTGGTTTAATATCTGGCGGGTTATAAATAGTTGCTAATGCCACTGTCTTACCTTGTGATTTGAAGTTTATTGCCAAAAATTCTTCGTCAAAATCTGAAGTATCTATTTCATTAAATTTGATATCTTTTCTAATTAAAATAGCTACACCGCCTGCTGCATTCTGCAGGCGTCCATTAGGATAAATTATATTTCTATCTTTTCTGATAATGTTATAATTTGGAATTCTGATTCTAGTTTGCTCTCTAAGTCTAGTTTCATTTAAAGTCACAAAATGTGGTTTATATTCATTTAAATAGTTAATTAGTTCAGTCCTTCTTTTATATAGTCCGTTAATGTTAGCATGAATAATTTGAACGTTTTTAGTTGGTGGTAAACTGTTATCCATATTTTATAAGTACTGTACTGTACTTAGCCCTACTTTAGTTTTTCCTACTTTAGTTAGGTTTTTACTGGTGAGTACTGTACTGTACTAGACCTAGTAAAAACGGCCCTACTTTTTCTACTTTAGGTTTAGGTTGTACTTACAAGTTCTCAGGAAGTTGGGATAGGTAGTCTCTGATGATCAGTGGGGAGATTTCTTTCCTGAAGGCCCAACCGACTGCTTTGCTGGCTAGGTGGGGTATGTCATCCCACTCCAACTTTCCTTCGTTCCTGTGGATCGTTCTGCTGTACAGGACCGTGTGGGCTGAAAAGAGAAGGGCAAGACGGGTTAAGTCACTATCTGCTAATCTGATTAGTGGTAACTCACTCTCACCTCCTGAGGCCTTCTTGGGCTGATCGGCGCGTTCACCCTGACGTTGGTGCTCTCGGTGCTGAGTTGGCTGGGATCTCCTGTTGACTTCCTGGGTGCTGCGATGTCGCTGGCCTTCTCTCTTCTCAGCGATCTTCCTTTTCACCTCTATTGCTCTAGGGCATCTCCCGTCAGATGCCAGGTGATCTCCTGTGCAGTTGGCGCAGTAGCTTGCTCTGGCCGTGCAGTCCTGTCTCCTGTGGGCCCCAGCGCACTTTCCGCATCTGATGTCTCTTGCCTTGCAGGAGTCCTGGGCGTGGCCGAATCTCTGGCACCTGTAGCACTGCAGGATTCTGTTCTTCTTCTTGTACTCCTCCGTCCTGCAGGAGCGAGTTCCGATGAAGAGACGGCTGTTGCTGATCGCTGCCTCCATCTCTTCCTTCTTCTCGAAAGTGACCTTCACTTTCGGGATGCCACGTCCTGAGGTCCTGTTGATGAATCGGATGACCTTCACCTTCAGACCTTGTTTCTCTAGGATGGCTTTCTCAATATCTCCCTCTCCTATTGTGGTGTCCACGTCTTTCACTACCACGCTGAGGGCGTCTTCTACCTTGGCCTCGGTAGAACTTCTTGGTGGTCTGAAGACAGCTGAGGTCCCCATGAGGCCGCTGTCTTCTCTTTTCATGGACTCGTAGATCTTCTTTGAGTCCTCTTCTGTCTCAGGAAAGATGAGTAGGTCTTTTCCCATTGTCCTCCTGGTCTCACTTACCTTTACTCCCATACGTTTGCACCATTGTATGAAAGTTAGGTGGTTAGGTCCATTGACTGAACTGGGCAGTTTCACGCCGACGATTGGCTGAACAGTTGTCTTCCTCTTCTTTTCTTCATTCTTCTTTGCTTCAGTCTTCTTATTTCCTGTTGCTGCAGGGGGCTGTTGAGCGGCGTCGCGACGCTTCATTTCTTCTCTCTTCTTTTGCTTCTTAGCTTCTTTCCTCTCTCTCTCCTCCCTGGAGGTTGGAATCGTTGTCCAGTCAGAGCGCTCTCCGTCGGACAGGATTTCTCCTTCTTCTGCCTCCGGAAGGGGGGTGGCCAGAACTTCTTCAGGTGGAGAAACGACGGTCTCCATCTCTTCTCTCTTCTCAGGCGTCTTCTGCACTGGAGATGCCGTCCTTTGTTTCTTCGCTGGTGAGCCCCCTAAACCTAGCTCTGCTTCGGCAACTCTTACCAAGGTCGTTAGCTGCGACGACCTGTGACCTATCTGGGCCTGGTCAACAGGTCTAAGTACCTGTGGCCGGCCGTCGGACAGCCTCCTCTTGGCTGTTGACTTTCTCGGAGTCATCTGTACTGGTGACTCTGTTAAGCACTCGTACCTACCACTATTACCTTTGGGTGGAGTTTCAACACCCTTATTTGCACCCGAGAGTGCTCCCGCAAATGACTTCTTCTTTGGAATGGCCCCCCCATTGGCTCCCTTAGGTGCAGACTTACCTGGCTTGCTGACAGTCCTAAGACTTTTTTCACGCTGCTCGTCCTCTATCAGGGCTAATCCCATTAGAGTTGTTGCCAGCTCTTTCTTGTCAACGGACGAGAGTCCGTTGATCTCCTTCAGGAGTCTCTTGAGGGCGGTACTACTCTTGGTAGTGCCGCCCTGCACGCCCTTAGAAGGGCGGGACCCATCCCCAGCAGTTACCTTGCCACTAGGCATGCTAGCGGCAAGGTTAAAAAGAATTTAGAATAATTTTGATATTTTAATGTCCCGTATTACTGTACTGTACTGTACAGTATGTAGTGGGATGTGTAAGCTGTCAGTCACACTCAGGAGAGTGATGACGCGTCGCTCACTAATAGGTGTGAAAAGTGTACCTGTGTACAGACAAGCTGTACAACACAGGTAGCACGCTTAGACAATATAATGTATCTAATTTGGTAATGCTGATCTACTAAAAGCGATTATTGCCTCTATCTAGTGATTTAAACAGCAACAACAGAGCCCCTGTAGGGTGTTGATGCTGTATGCCGTCACCGTTTTTAAATCTCTGAGATTGATTGATAATCCCTGATCAGATTGCGTATATTGCAATGTATAGCTTTATGCCAATTTCGTATTTTGACAGCCCGTCAAAACTCGGATTTACCAGAGCCCCCACGGGTTGGTAAGATGTTCACTGGTTGAAAGCCAGAGAACAAGTGTATGAATGAATGGGCCTTATTTTGAATGGCTGAGTGAACCCTAGCACCCGAAGGGTGCTGAGAGTGGGATTAAGGCATTCGAAGCTTGTATGAAAAGCTTTCTCTTAGCCTATCCAAATATTTCATTAGTATATAATACTCATTAGAGAATGTCTGGTTGGCAAGGGAGGCAAGGAACCTGGAAACAGAAGCATTTTAGAATTTAATTAGTTTTGATGCGCCCTCGGCGAACAGAGGGTCGCGGTGGTCTAAATGAGGTGTTGAATCAGCCGGTAGCTACCCTATATCTCGTGTCTTAACTCTTGTAATCTGGATGGAAAAGGCCGATAAAGTTTTAGTTTTGACAGATCCTTTAAATGAACATTTGAGACATTTCTTTTATTAAACCTATGCCTCTCGTGTACACTTAAGTTCACTTAGTATGTTTGACATACTTAAAATTGCGTTCTGAATTTTGGATCAAATGTGATCAATTTACCTCGTGTTGTTTGCCTGACTGTCTGTGTGCCATCGCCATACTCCCGCATACCCTGAGAAAGAACGTCAGAGTTATGGAATTTCATTGAATTTGGGTGGAATGGTCTAAAAGGTGTCTAAAGTTGATAATTTGAGAAATAGAAAATTCCTAGAAGCGTGTCATCTTAATTGTGAAATTAAGAAAGTTCGCTTGTTCTCTTTTCAGAGCCACCAGGGGATTTAAACCCTTGCTTTCACTCACCATGACAGTCCTCGCGGGGGGTGACAATTATGTTGATTATCACCCCCTGCGGTGACATGTGGTGAGTGACAACAGACTGTGACGTCTGTTGTTATCGTGACGCGGTGGCTGACCAACGCCGTAGGTGTTGGCCCGTCAACGCGTCAACGCTGTTATCACACTCACGACTGCTTGTCAGCGCCGCTAGCGTCGCGCCAATGCCGGCTCAGCGTTGTTAGCGCTGGACCGACATTGGCACCGCGGTAGCCACACTGTGAAAGCACTTCGGTGTTTCTGTCACTCACGCATGCTGCCAACGCTGCCAGTGTTGCGTCAATGTCGGCCCAACGCTGTTGACGCCGGACCGGCATTGGCACAACTCTAGCCGCATTCACACAGCAGTCTCAATTTTCATCATAAATTTCGGCATATTCTGATATTAATTTGTCCAAATGTGTTCTATGCCCTCTTTTAATTCTTGAAGCTCTTAATTCATTTTGAAGTTTGAAAAAGCTATTTTATGAATATCTTCAGTGTGCGAAAGTGGATCCAATTTGTAGGCTATTCTGATGGCCTTATTTTGATGCTGAGTGAACCCTAGCACCCGAAGGGTGCTGAGAGTGGGATTAAGGCATTCGAAGCTTGTATGAAAGCTTTCTCTTAGCCTATCCAAATATTTCATTAGTATATAATACTCATTAGAAAATGTCTGGTTGGCAAGGGAGGCAAGGAACCTGGAAACAGAAGCATTTTAGAATTTAATTAATTTTGGTGCGACCTCGGCGAACAGAGGGTCGCGGTGGTCTAAATGAGGTGTTGAATCAGCCGGTAGCTACCCTATATCTCGTGTCTTAACTCTTGAAATCTGGATGAAAAAGGCCGATAAAGTTTTAGTTTTGACAGATCCTTTAAATGAACATTTGAGACATTTCTTTTATTAAACCTATGCCTCTCGTGTACACTTAAGTTCACTTAGTATGTTTGACATACTTAAAATTGCGTTCTGAATTTTGGATCAAATGTGATCAATTTACCTCGTGTTGTTTGCCTGACTGTCTGTGTGCCATCGCCATACTCCCGCATACCCTGAGAAAGAACGTCAGAGTTATGTAATTTCATTGAATTTGGGTGGAATGGTCTAAAAGGTGTCTAAAGTTGATAATTTTAGAAATAGAAAATTCCTAGAAGCGTGTCATCTTAATTGTGAAATTAAGAAAGTTCGCTTGTTCTCTTTTCAGAGCCACCAGGGGATTAAAACCCTTGCTTTCACTCACCATGACAGTCCTCGCGGGGGGTGACAATTATGTTGATTATCACCCCCTGCGGTGACATGTGGTGAGTGACAACAGACTGTGACGTCTGTTGTTATCGTGACGCGGTGGCTGACCAACGCCGTAGGTGTTGGCCCGTCAACGCGTCAACGCTGTTATCACACTCACGACTGCTTGTCAGCGCCGCTAGCGTCGCGCCAATGCCGGCTCAGCGTTGTTAGCGCTGGACCGACATTGGCACCGCGGTAGCCACACTGTGAAAGCACTTCGGTGTTTCTGTCACTCACGCATGCTGCCAACGCTGCCAGTGTTGCGTCAATGTCGGCCCAACGCTGTTGACGCCGGACCGGCATTGGCACAACTCTAGCCGCATTCACACAGCAGTCTCAATTTTCATCATAAATTTCGGCATATTCTGATATTAATTTGTCCAAATGTGTTCTATGCCCTCTTTTAATTCTTGAAGCTCTTAATTCATTTTGAAGTTTGAAAAGATCTGAATGCTCTTTGAGCGAATCTATGAATTTGTACGTTAAAATTTGGAATCGATCTTTGATCAGATCGATCTTAGCTATTTTATGAATATCTTCAGTGTGCGAAAGTGGATCCAATTTGTAGGCTATTCTGATGGCCTTATTTTGAATGATTTGAAGTTTCTTGATATACGCTTCTGACGCTCCTAAAATTACTGGAGCGCCGTATTCTAATACTGGACGTATATAACTTTTATATAGTCTCATTAGTGTTTTGGGTTTACAGCCCCACTTTGAGCCGCTCAGGAGTTTGAGCAGACCAAGGCGTTGCCTTCCTTTCTTAGCGTTCTCATCTATATGAGCATTAAAAGTCAGTTTCTTATCTAAAGTTACTCCTAGCAATTTTGCTTGCTGTACTGCAGTGAGTTTTTCGCCAAAAAGTTCTAGTTCTATATTTTTCTTAGTTTTAAGCATTATAAGCTGCGTTTTCTTAGCATTTAGTTTTATTCTCCACTTGGAGCACCATGCTTCTAGGTCTGATAAAACTTTGGCTAGCCTATATTTAATTGTTTTTTCACTTTTAGCAAAAGTCCAAAATCCCAGGTCGTCTGCGAACTGAGAGACCCCTACTGTATTACTGAAGGGATCTATTGGAATATCATTTACATAGATCAGGAATAGAAGTGGGCTGAGAACCGAGTCCTGAGGTGTGCCGGCATTAAGTGAAATTTTGTCTGAAGTCTCATTATTTATTTTGACTGAAATTTTCCTGTCAGTTATAAATGAAGACATTAATCTTACTATTTTATCTGGTAAATTTGTATTCATTAATTTATATCTTAGTCCGTTGTGCCATACGGAGTCAAAAGCTTTTTCTACATCTATAAAGATTGCAGCTCCTTTATGGTGACGGCTATGTGCTATGTGCGCATCATCAGCTAGTCTGAGAATGTGTTCCATAGCACATCTTTTATTTCTATAGCCTATTTGCCATTTATTAAAGAAATTTTCTTCTTCTAATTTACTGCGCATTCTATGAGCAATTATTTTTTCAAAAAGTTTGCCTATGCAACTTAATAAACTGATTGGTCTATAGTTAGTTGGAATTTTATTGTCTTTTTTAGGCTTTGGGAGCATAATTCCTTGAGCTTCCTTCCATTTACTTGGAAAATACCCTATTTTTAAGCACTGATTGTACATAGTTTTTAAATTCTCAAATACTATTTCTGGACATTTTTTAATTATAGTGTATTTAATTCCGTCTGCTCCTGGAGCAGATCTACCTTTGGTCCTATCTAATTGTAGTTTTATTTCTTGAATCGAGATATCCCTGAGTAGTATACTATCGTCGCCATCTTCTACTTTATTTTCTTTTAGAGTTGAAAAAAGCTGAGATTTTTCATTTATAGCTTTATCTATTAAATTTTTAAATTCATCATCAAAAATTTCACCTGTGTGAGTATTATGAATTTTGCCTAAAGATTCAGCGAACGTGGTTGCTTTTTCTAAGTCGTTTTGAGTTAAATTACCATTTTCTTTAATTATTGGCTTGGATGCGCCGCCTGATTTCTTACCATTAATACTATTGATAGTTTTCCAAAATTCTTTAGAGTCTTTAGTTTCGTCTAGTTTTTTAGTTTGCTGATTCCAAAATTCTTCTCTATCTTTGTTTACTTGTTTACTTACTAAGTTGTTTAATTGATTATATAGAGTTTTATCCTCTGCTTTTTGCGTATTTCTAGCTAAGCGTCTAATTTGTCTCTTTAATTTAATTAATTTCATTGTTTCATTTGAGATAAAAAGTGCTTTATCTTTACGTTTTGCTTTAGGACACGCTTTATTTAGCCCTTCTTTAATTATATTGCTTATTTTTTCGTTAGCTAAGTCTAGTTCCTCTGGTGTTTCAGGTTCGAGTCTATCTAAGTTATTTATTATTTCTTTATTAAACCTGTTCCAATCTGTTTTTTCATATTGTAGAATTTCTCTCTGAAATTGTTTTTGAATTTGAGGTGAAGCTAAAGTTAAATGAACTGGCAAATGATCTGAACCAATGTCATCGCCTACATCACATGATTGGATGCGTGACGCCATCTGGCGGCTAACTAGCGCTAGATCTAGTAGATCGCCGCCAGAGGACGTCCCTGGTCTATAAGTTGCAGTGCTGTCATTAGTTATTAGTAAGTCTAATTCTTCAATTATGTTAAATAGAATGTCTCCGTTAGTATTTCCTACTTTACATCCGAAAAAAGTATGCTTACAATTGAAATCTCCAATAAGAATTGAAAGTGGATATAAATTAGTTATATGCCTGAAATTCTCTATGTTTGGTTTAATATCTGGCGGGTTATAAATAGTTGCTAATGCCACTGTCTTACCTTGTGATTTGAAGTTTATTGCCAAAAATTCTTCGTTAAAATCTGAAGTATCTATTTCATTAAATTTGATATCTTTTCTAATTAAAATAGCTACACCGCCTGCTGCATTCTGCAGGCGCCCATTAGGATAAATTATATTTCTATCTTTTCTGATAATGTTATAATTTGGAATTCTGATTCTAGTTTGCTCTCTAAGTCTAGTTTCACTTAAAGTCACAAAATGTGGTTTATATTCATTTAAATAGTTAATTAGTTCAGTCCTTCTTTTATATAATCCGTTAATGTTAGCATGAATAATTTGAACGTTTTTAGTTGGTGGTAAACTGTTATCCATATTTTATAAGTACTGTACTGTACTTAGCCCTACTTTAGTTTTTCCTACTTTAGTTAGGTTTTTACTGGTGAGTACTGTACTGTACTAGACCTAGTAAAAACGGCCCTACTTTTTCTACTTTAGGTTTAGGTTGTACTTACAAGTTCTCAGGAAGTTGGGATAGGTAGTCTCTGATGATCAGTGGGGAGATGTCTTTCCTGAAGGCCCAACCGACTGCTTTGCTGGCTAGGTGGGGTATGTCATCCCACTCCAACTTTCCTTCGTTCCTGTGGATCGTTCTGCTGTACAGGACCGTGTGGGCTGAAAAAAGAAGGGCAAGACGGGTTAAGTCACTATCGGCTAATCTAATTAGTGGTAACTCACTCTCACCTCCTGTGGCCTTCTTGGGCTGATCGGCGCGTTCACCCCGACGTTGGTGCTCTCGGTGCTGAGTTGGCTGGGCTCTCCTGTTGACTTCCTGGGTGCTGCGATGTCGCTGGCCTTCTCTCTTCTCAGCGATCTTCCTTTTCACCTCTATTGCTCTAGGGCATCTCCCGTCAGATGCCAGGTGATCTCCTGTGCAGTTGGCGCAGTAGCTTGCTCTGGCCGTGCATTCCTGTCTCCTGTGGGCCCCAGCGCACTTCCCGCATCTGATGTCTCTTGCCTTGCAGGAGTCCTGGGCGTGGCCGAATCTCTGGCACCTGTAGCACTGCAGGATTCTGTTCTTCTTCTTGTACTCCTCCGTCCTGCAGGAGCGAGTTCCGATGAAGAGACGGCTGTTGCTGATCGCTGCCTCCATCTCTTCCTTCTTCTCGAAAGTGACCTTGACTTTCGGGATGCCACGTCCTGAGGTCCTGTTGATGAATCGGATGACCTTCACCTTCAGACCTTGCTTCTCTAGGATGGCTTTCTCGATATCTTCCTCTCCTATTGTGGTGTCCACGTCTTTCACTACCACGCTGAGGGCGTCTTCTACCTTGGCCTCGGTAGAACTTCTTGGTGGTCTGAAGACAGCTGAGGTCCCCATGAGGCCGCTGTCTTCTCTTTTCATGGACTCGTAGATCTTCTTCGAGTCCTCTTCTGTCTCAGGGAAAATGAGTAGGTCTTTTCCCATGGTCCTCCTGGTCTCACTTACCTTTACTCCCATACGTTTACACCATTGTATGAAAGTTAGGTGGTTTGGTCCATTGACTGAACTGGGCAGTTTCACGCCGACGATTGGCTGAACAGTTGTCTTCCTCTTCTTTTCTTCATTCTTCTTTACTTCAGTCTTCTTATTTCCTGTTGCTGCAGGGGGCTGTTGAGCGGCGTCGCGACGCTTCATTTCTTCTCTCTTCTTTAGCTTCTTAGCTTCTTTCCTCTCTCTCTCCTCCCTGGAGGTTGGAATCGTTGTCCAGTCAGAGCGCTCTCCGTCGGACAGGATTTCTCCTTCTTCTGCCTCCGGAAGGGGGGTGGCCAGAACTTCTTCAGGTGGAGAAACGACGGTCTCCATCTCTTCTCTCTTCTCAGGCGTCTTCTGCACTGGAGATGCCGTCCTTTGTTTCTTCGCTGGTGAGCCCCCTAAACCTAGCTCTGCTTCGGCAACTCTTACCAAGGTCGTTAGCTGCGACGACCTGTGACCTATCTGGGCCTGGTCAACAGGTCTAAGTACCTGTGGCCGGCCGTCGGACAGCCTCCTCTTGGCTGTTGACTTTCTCGGAGTCATCTGTACTGGTGACTCTGTTAAGCACTCGTACCTACCACTATTACCTTTGGGTGGAGTTTCAACACCCTTATTTGCACCCGAGAGTGCTCCCGCAAATGACTTCTTCTTTGGAATGGCCCCCCCATTGGCTCCCTTAGGTGCAGACTTACCTGGCTTGCTGACAGTCCTAAGACTTTTTTCACGCTGCTCGTCCTCTATCAGGGCTAATCCCATTAGAGTTGTTGCCAGCTCTTTCTTGTCAACGGACGAGAGTCCGTTGATCTCCTTCAGGAGTCTCTTGAGGGCGGTACTACTCTTGGTAGTGCCGCCCTGCACGCCCTTAGAAGGGCGGGACCCATCCCCAGCAGTTACCTTGCCACTAGGCATGCTAGCGGCAAGGTTAAAAAGAATTTAGAAGAATTTTGATAATTTAGTTGTCCCGTATTACTGTACTATACTGTACAGTATGTAGTGGGATGTGTAAGCTGTCAGTCACACTCAGGAGAGTGATGACGCGTCGCTCACTAATAGGTGTGAAAAGTGTACCTGTGTACAGACAAGCTGTACAACACAGGTAGCACGCTTAGATAGTATAATGTATCTAATTTGGTAATGCTGATCTACTAAAAGCGATTATTGCCTCTATCTAGCGATTTAAACAGCAACAACAGAGCCCCTGTAGGGTGTTGATGCTGTATGCCGTCACCGTTTTTAAATCTCTGAGATTGATTGATAATCCCTGATCAGATTGCGTATATTGCAATGTATAGCTTTATGCCAATTTCGTATTTTGACAGCCCGTCAAAACTCGGGTTTACCAGAGCCCCCACGGGTTGGTAAGATGTTCACTGGTTGAAAGCCAGAGAACAAGTGGAATGAATGAGTGAATGAATGCTGAGTGAACCCTAGCACCCGAAGGGTGCTGAGAGTGGGATTAAGGCATTCGAAGCTTGTATGAAAGCTTTCTCTTAGCCTATCCAAATATTTCATTAGTATATAATACTCATTAGAAAATGTCTGGTTGGCAAGGGAGGCAAGGAACCTGGAAACAGAAGCATTTTAGAATTTAAATAATTTTGATGCGCCCTCGGCGAACAGAGGGTCGCGGTGGTCTAAATGAGGTGTTGAATCAGCCGGTAGCTACCCTATATCTCGTGTCTTAACTCTTGAAATCTGGATGAAAAAGGCCGATAAAGTGTTAGTTTTGACAGATCCTTTAAATGAACATTTGAGACATTTCTTTTATTAAACCTATGCCTCTCGTGTACACTTAAGTTCACTTAGTATGTTTGACATACTTAAAATTGCGTTCTGAATTTTGGATCAAATGTGATCAATTTACCTCGTGTTGTTTGCCTGACTGTCTGTGTGCCATCGCCATACTCCCGCATACCCTGAGAAAGAACGTCAGAGTTATGGAATTTCATTGAATTTGGGTGGAATGGTCTAAAAGGTGTCTAAAGTTGATAATTTGAGAAATAGAAAATTCCTAGAAGCGTGTCATCTTAATTGTGAAATTAAGAAAGTTCGCTTGTTCTCTTTTCAGAGCCACCAGGGGATTTAAACCCTTGCTTTCACTCACCATGACAGTCCTCGCGGGGGGTGACAATTATGTTGATTATCACCCCCTGCGGTGAGATGTGGTGAGTGACAACAGACTGTGACGTCTGTTGTTATCGTGACGCGGTGGCTGACCAAGTGAGAATCAATGCAATGGCCTTATTTTGAGCTGAGTGAACCCTAGCACCCGAAGGGTGCTGAGAGTGGGATTAAGGCATTCGAAGCTTGTATGAAAGCTTTCTCTTAGCCTATCCAAATATTTCATTAGTATATAATACTCATTAGAAAATGTCTGGTTGGCAAGGGAGGCAAGGAACCTGGAAACAGAAGCATTTTAGAATTTAATTAATTTTGATGCGCCCTCGGCGAACAGAGGGTCGCGGTGGTCTAAATGAGGTGTTGAATCAGCCGGTAGCTACCCTATATCTCGTGTCTTAACTCTTGAAATCTGGATGAAAAAGGCCGATAAAGTGTTAGTTTTGACAGATCCTTTAAATGAACATTTGAGACATTTCTTTTATTAAACCTATGCCTCTCGTGTACACTTAAGTTCACTTAGTATGTTTGACATACTTAAAATTGCGTTCTGAATTTTGGATCAAATGTGATCAATTTACCTCGTGTTGTTTGCCTGACTGTCTGTGTGCCATCGCCATACTCCCGCATACCCTGAGAAAGAACGTCAGAGTTATGGAATTTCATTGAATTTGGGTGGAATGGTCTAAAAGGTGTCTAAAGTTGATAATTTGAGAAATAGAAAATTCCTAGAAGCGTGTCATCTTAATTGTGAAATTAAGAAAGTTCGCTTGTTCTCTTTTCAGAGCCACCAGGGGATTTAAACCCTTGCTTTCACTCACCATGACAGTCCTCGCGGGGGTGACAATTATGTTGATTATCACCCCCTGCGGTGACATGTGGTGAGTGACAACAGACTGTGACGTCTGTTGTTATCGTGACGCGGTGGCTGACCAACGCCGTAGGTGTTGGCCCGTCAACGCGTCAACGCTGTTATCACACTCACGACTGCTTGTCAGCGCCGCTAGCGTCGCGCCAATGCCGGCTCAGCGTTGTTAGCGCTGGACCGACATTGGCACCGCGGTAGCCACACTGTGAAAGCACTTCGGTGTTTCTGTCACTCACGCATGCTGCCAACGCTGCCAGTGTTGCGTCAATGTCGGCCCAACGCTGTTGACGCCGGACCGGCATTGGCACAACTCTAGCCGCATTCACACAGCAGTCTCAATTTTCATCATAAATTTCGGCATATTCTGATATTAATTTGTCCAAATGTGTTCTATGCCCTCTTTTAATTCTTGAAGCTCTTAATTCATTTTGAAGTTTGAAAAGATCTGAATGCTCTTTGAGCGAATCTATGAATTTGTACGTTAAAATTTGGAATCGATCTTTGATCAGATCGATCTTAGCTATTTTATGAATATCTTCAGTGTGCGAAAGTGGATCCAATTTGTAGGCTATTCTGATGGCCTTATTTTGAATGATTTGAAGTTTCTTGATATACGCTTCTGACGCTCCTAAAATTACTGGAGCGGCAGCTTCTACTATACCTTAGGGGTGTAACGATAGTTGCTTAATTCTATGCTTAAATTTTATGCTACTAGTGAAGACACAAATATGATAGCAAGTTTCTGTCCCTTGTGGCAGAGGCTTACATGATCAAATTTCATCATACTAATGATAATTGGGTAAGAACTAAGTTAAGCCAACTTTGCAGGGGGTTTCAGTGACCTGAACACCCCTACTTTAATAGACACAGCCGATAAGGCTTTTGGATCTATGCTGGTTCACTGCAATCTGTCTAACACTTCTTTGCATTCATTCACTTAATCAATTAAACAACTTAGTAAGTAAACAAGTAAACAAAGATAGAGAAGAATTTTGGAATCAGCAAACTAAAAAACTAGACGAAACTAAAGACTCTAAAGAATTTTGGAAAACTATCAATAGTATTAATGGTAAGAAATCAGGCGGCGCATCCAAGCCAATAATTAAAGAAAATGGTAATTTAACTCAAAACGACTTAGAAAAGGCAACCACGTTCGCTGAATCTTTAGGCAAAATTCATAATACTCACACAGGTGAAATTTTTGATGATGAATTTAAAAATTTAATAGATAAAGCTATAAATGAAAAATCGCAGCTTTTTTCAACTCTAAAAGAAAATAAAGTAGAAGATGGCGACGATAGTATACTACTCAGGGATATCTCGATTCAAGAAATAAAACTACAATTAGATAGGACCAAAGGTAGGTCTGCTCCAGGAGCAGACGGAATTAAATACACTATAATTAAAAAATGTCCAGAAATAGTATTTGAGAATTTAAAAACTATGTACAATCAGTGCTTAAAAATAGGGTATTTTCCAAGTAAATGGAAGGAAGCTCAAGGAATTATGCTCCCAAAGCCTAAAAAAGACAATAAAATTCCAACTAACTATAGACCAATCAGTTTATTAAGTTGCATAGGCAAACTTTTTGAAAAAATAATTGCTCATAGAATGCGCAGTAAATTAGAAGAAGAAAATTTCTTTAATAAATGGCAAATAGGCTATAGAAATAAAAGATGTGCTATGGAACACATTCTCAGACTAGCTGATGATGCGCACATAGCACATAGCCGTCACCATAAAGGAGCTGCAATCTTTATAGATGTAGAAAAAGCTTTTGATTCCGTATGGCACAACGGACTAAGATATAAATTAATGAATACAAATTTACCAGATAAAATAGTAAGATTAATGTCTTCATTTATAACTGACAGGAAAATTTCAGTCAAAATAAATAATGGGACTTCAGACAAAATTTCACTTAATGCCGGTACACCTCAGGGCTCGGTTCTCAGCCCACTTCTATTCCTAATCTATGTAAATGATATTCCAATAGATCCCTTCAGTAATACAGTAGGGGTCTCTCAGTT
>OZ024906.1:100000810-100037699 GCA_964017125.1 Flabesymbios commensalis | reverse complement strand
TCTAAAAGAAAATAAAGTAGAAGATGGCGACGATAGTATACTACTCAGGGATATCTCGATTCAAGAAATAAAACTACAATTAGATAGGACCAAAGGTAGGTCTGCTCCAGGAGCAGACGGAATTAAATACACTATAATTAAAAAATGTCCAGAAATAGTATTTGAGAATTTAAAAACTATGTACAATCAGTGCTTAAAAATAGGATATTTTCCAAGTAAATGGAAGGAAGCTCAAGGAATTATGCTCCCAAAGCCTAAAAAAGACAATAAAATTCCAACTAACTATAGACCAATCAGTTTATTAAGTTGCATAGGCAAACTTTTTGAAAAAATAATTGCTCATAGAATGCGCAGTAAATTAGAAGAAGAAAATTTCTTTAATAAATGGCAAATTGGCTATAGAAATAAAAGATGTGCTATGGAACACATTCTCAGACTAGCTGATGATGCGCACATAGCACATAGCCGTCACCATAAAGGAGCTGCAATCTTTATAGATGTAGAAAAGGCTTTTGATTCCGTATGGCACAACGGACTAAGATATAAATTAATGAATACAAATTTACCAGATAAAATAGTAAGATTAATGTCTTCATTTATAACTGACAGGAAAATTTCAGTCAAAATAAATAATGAAACTTCAGACAAAATTTCACTTAATGCCGGCACACCTCAGGGCTCGGTTCTCAGCCCACTTCTATTCCTAATCTATGTAAATGATATTCCAATAGATCCCTTCAGTAATACAGTAGGGGTCTCTCAGTTCGCAGACGACCTGGGATTTTGGACTTTTGCTAAAAGTGAAAAAACAATTAAATATAGGCTAGCCAAAGTTTTATCAGACCTAGAAGCATGGTGCTCCAAGTGGAGAATAAAACTAAATGCTAAGAAAACGCAGCTCATAATGCTTAAAACTAAGAAAAATATAGAACTTGAACTTTTTGGCGAAAAACTCACTGCAGTACAGCAAGCAAAATTGCTAGGAGTAACTTTAGATAAGAAACTAACTTTTAATGCTCATATAGATGAGAACGCTAAAAAAGGAAGGCAACGCCTTGGTCTGCTCAAACTCCTGAGCGGCTCAAAGTGGGGCTGTAAACCCAAAACACTAATGAGACTATATAAAAGTTATATACGTCCAGTACTAGAATACGGCGCTCCAGTAATTTTAGGAGCGTCAGAAGCGTATATCAAGAAACTTCAAATCATTCAAAATAAGGCCATCAGAATAGCCTACAAATTGGATCCACTTTCGCACACTGAAGATATTCATAAAATAGCTAAGATCGATCTGATCAAAGATCGATTCCAAATTTTAACGTACAAATTCATAGATTCGCTCAAAGAGCATTCAGATCTTTTCAAACTTCAAAATGAATTAAGAGCTTCAAGAATTAAAAGAGGGCATAGAACACATTTGGACAAATTAATATCAGAATATGCCGAAATTTATGATGAAAATTGAGACTGCTGTGTGAATGCGGCTAGAGTTGTGCCAATGCCGGTCCGGCGTCAACAGCGTTGGGCCGACATTGACGCAACACTGGCAGCGTTGGCAGCATGCGTGAGTGACAGAAACACCGAAGTGCTTTCACAGTGTGGCTACCGCGGTGCCAATGTCGGTCCAGCGCTAACAACGCTGAGCCGGCATTGGCGCGACGCTAGCGGCGCTGACAAGCAGTCGTGAGTGTGATAACAGCGTTGACGCGTTGACGGGCCAACACCTACGGCGTTGGTCAGCCACCGCGTCACGATAACAACAGACGTCACAGTCTGTTGTCACTCACCACATGTCACCGCAGGGGGTGATAATCAACATAATTGTCACCCCCCGCGAGGACTGTCATGGTGAGTGAAAGCAAGGGTTTAAATCCCCTGGTGGCTCTGAAAAGAGAACAAGCGAACTTTCTTAATTTCACAATTAAGATGACACGCTTCTAGGAATTTTCTATTTCTCAAATTATCAACTTTAGACACCTTTTAGACCATTCCACCCAAATTCAATGAAATTCCATAACTCTGACGTTCTTTCTCAGGGTATGCGGGAGTATGGCGATGGCACACAGACAGTCAGGCAAACAACACGAGGTAAATTGATCACATTTGATCCAAAATTCAGAACGCAATTTTAAGTATGTCAAACATACTAAGTGAACTTAAGTGTACACGAGAGGCATAGGTTTAATAAAAGAAATGTCTCAAATGTTCATTTAAAGGATCTGTCAAAACTAACACTTTATCGGCCTTTTTCATCCAGATTTCAAGAGTTAAGACACGAGATATAGGGTAGCTACCGGCTGATTCAACACCTCATTTAGACCACCGCGACCCTCTGTTCGCCGAGGGCGCATCAAAATTATTTAAATTCTAAAATGCTTCTGTTTCCAGGTTCCTTGCCTCCCTTGCCAACCAGACATTTTCTAATGAGTATTATATACTAATGAAATATTTGGATAGGCTAAGAGAAAGCTTTCATACAAGCTTCGAATGCCTTAATCCCACTCTCAGCACCCTTCGGGTGCTAGGGTTCACTCAGCATTCATTCACTCATTCATTCCACTTGTTCTCTGGCTTTCAACCAGTGAACATCTTACCAACCCGTGGGGGCTCTGGTAAACCCGAGTTTTGACGGGCTGTCAAAATACGAAATTGGCATAAAGCTATACATTGCAATATACGCAATCTGATCAGGGATTATCAATCAATCTCAGAGATTTAAAAACGGTGACGGCATACAGCATCAACACCCTACAGGGGCTCTGTTGTTGCTGTTTAAATCGCTAGATAGAGGCAATAATCGCTTTTAGTAGATCAGCATTACCAAATTAGATACATTATACTATCTAAGCGTGCTACCTGTGTTGTACAGCTTGTCTGTACACAGGTACACTTTTCACACCTATTAGTGAGCGACGCGTCATCACTCTCCTGAGTGTGACTGACAGCTTACACATCCCACTACATACTGTACAGTATAGTACAGTAATACGGGACAACTAAATTATCAAAATTCTTCTAAATTCTTTTTAACCTTGCCGCTAGCATGCCTAGTGGCAAGGTAACTGCTGGGGATGGGTCCCGCCCTTCTAAGGGCGTGCAGGGCGGCACTACCAAGAGTAGTCCCGCCCTCAAGAGACTCCTGAAGGAGATCAACGGACTCTCGTCCGTTGACAAGAAAGAGCTGGCAACAACTCTAATGGGATTAGCCCTGATAGAGGACGAGCAGCGAGAAAAAAGTCTTAGGACTGTCAGCAAGCCAGGTAAGTCTGCACCTAAGGGAGCCAATGGGGGGGCCATTCCAAAGAAGAAGTCATTTGCGGGAGCACTCTCGGGTGCAAATAAGGGTGTTGAAACTCCACCCAAAGGTAATAGTGGTAGGTACGAGTGCTTAACAGAGTCACCAGTACAGATGACTCCGAGAAAGTCAACAGCCAAGAGGAGGCTGTCCGACGGCCGGCCACAGGTACTTAGACCTGTTGACCAGGCCCAGATAGGTCACAGGTCGTCGCAGCTAACGACCTTGGTAAGAGTTGCCGAAGCAGAGCTAGGTTTAGGGGGCTCACCAGCGAAGAAACAAAGGACGGCATCTCCAGTGCAGAAGACGCCTGAGAAGAGAGAAGAGATGGAGACCGTCGTTTCTCCACCTGAAGAAGTTCTGGCCACCCCCCTTCCGGAGGCAGAAGAAGGAGAAATCCTGTCCGACGGAGAGCGCTCTGACTGGACAACGATTCCAACCTCCAGGGAGGAGAGAGAGAGGAAAGAAGCTAAGAAGCAAAAGAAGAAAGAAGAAATGAAGCGTCGAGACGCCGCTCAACAGCCCCCTGCAGCAACAGGAAATAAGAAGACTGAAGTAAAAAGGAATGAAGAAAAGAAGAGGAAGACAACTGTTCAGCCAATCGTCGGCGTGAAACTGCCCAGTTCAGTCAATGGACCAAACCACCTAACTTTCATACAATGGTGCAAACGTATGGGAGTAAAGGTAAGTGAGACCAGGAGGACAATGGGAAAAGATCTACTCATCTTTCCTGAAACAGAAGAGGACTCAAAGAAGATCTACGAGTCCATGAAAAGTCCATGAAAACAGCGGCCTCATGGGGACCTCAGCTGTCTTCAGACCACCAAGAAGTTCTACCGAGGCCAAGGTAGAAGACGCCCTCAGCGTGGTAGTGAAAGACGTGGACACCACAATAGGAGAGGGAGATATTGAGAAAGCCATCCTAGAGAAACAAGGTCTGAAGGTGAAGGTCATCCGATTCATCAACAGGACCTCAGGACGTGGCATCCCGAAAGTGAAGGTCACTTTCGAGAAGAAGGAAGAGATGGAGGCAGCGATCAGCAACAGCCGTCTCTTCATCGGAACTCGCTCCTGCAGGACGGAGGAGTACAAGAAGAAGAACAGAATCCTGCAGTGCTACAGGTGCCAGAGATTCGGCCACGCCCAGGACTCCTGCAAGGCAAGAGACATCAGATGCGGTAAGTGCGCTGGGGCCCACAGGAGACAGGACTGCACGGCCAGAGCAAGCTACTGCGCCAACTGCACAGGAGATCACCTGGCATCTGACGGGAGATGCCCTAGAGCAATAGAGGTGAAAAGGAAGATCGCTGAGAAAAGAGAAGGCCAGCGACATCGCAGCACCCAGGAAGTCACCAGGAGAGCCCAGCCAACTCAGCACCGAGAGCACCAACGTCAGGGTGAACGCGCCGATCAGCCCAAGAAGGCCACAGGAGGTGAGAGTGACTTACCACTAATTAGATTAGCAGATAGCGACTTAACCCGTCTTGCCCTTCTCTTTTCAGCCCACACGGTCCTGTACAGCAGAACGATCCACAGGAACGAAGGAAAGTTGGAGTGGGATGACATACCCCACCTAGCCAGCAAAGCAGTCGGTTGGGCCTTCAGGAAAGACATCTCCCCACTGATTATCAGAGACTACCTATCCCAACTTCCTGAGAACTTGTAAGTACAACCTCAATCTAAAGTAGAAAAAGTAGGGCCGTTTTTACTAGGTCTAGTACAGTACAGTACTCACCAGTAAAAACCTAACTAAAGTAGGAAAAACTAAAGTAGGGCTAAGTACAGTACAGTACTTATAAAATATGGATAACAGTTTACCACCAACTAAAAACGTTCAAATTATTCATGCTAACATTAACGGACTATATAAAAGAAAGACTGAACTAATTAACTATTTAAATGAATATAAACCACATTTTGTGACTTTAAATGAAACTAGACTTAGAGAGCAAACTAGAATCAGAATTCCAAATTATAACATTATCAGAAAAGATAGAAATATAATTTATCCTAATGGGCGCCTGCAACATGCAGCAGGCGGTGTAGCTATTTTAATTAGAAAAGATATCAAATTTAATGAAATAGATACTTCAGATTTTAACGAAGAATTTTTGGCAATAAACTTCAAATCACAAGGTAAGACAGTGGCATTAGCAACTATTTATAACCCGCCAGATATTAAACCAAACATAGAGAATTTCAGGCATATAACTAATTCATATCCACTTTCAATTCTTATTGGAGATTTCAATTGTAAGCATACTTTTTTCGGATGTAAAGTAGGAAATACTAACGGAGACATTCTATTTAACATAATTGAAGAATTAGACTTACTAATAACTAACGACAGCACTGCAACTTATAGACCAGGGACGTCCTCTGGCGGCGATCTACTAGATCTAGCGCTAGTTAGCCGCCAGATGGCGTCACGCATCCAATCATGTGATGTAGGCGATGACATTGGTTCAGATCATTTGCCAGTTCATTTAACTTTGGCTTCACCTCAAATTCAAAAACAATTTCAGAGAGAAATTCTACAATATGAAAAAACAGATTGGAACAGGTTTAATAAAGAAATAATAAATAACTTAGATAGACTCGAACCTGAAACACCAGAGGAACTAGACTTAGCTAACGAAAAAATAAGCAATATAATTAAAGAAGGGCTAAATAAAGCGTGTCCTAAAGCAAAACGTAAAGATAAAGCACTTTTTATCTCAAATGAAACAATGAAATTAATTAAATTAAAGAGACAAATTAGACGCTTAGCTAGAAATACGCAAAAAGCAGAGGATAAAACTCTATATAATCAATTAAACAACTTAGTAAGTAAACAAGTAAACAAAGATAGAGAAGAATTTTGGAATCAGCAAACTAAAAAACTAGACGAAACTAAAGACTCTAAAGAATTTTGGAAAACTATCAATAGTATTAATGGTAAGAAATCAGGCGGCGCATCCAAGCCTATAATTAAAGAAAATGGTAATTTAACTCAAAACGACTTAGAAAAAGCAACCACGTTCGCTGAATCTTTAGGCAAAATTCATAATACTCACACAGGTGAAATTTTTGATGATGAATTTAAAAATTTAATAGATAAAGCTATAAATGAAAAATCGCAGCTTTTTTCAACTCTAAAAGAAAATAAAGTAGAAGATGGCGACGATAGTATACTACTCAGGGATATCTCGATTCAAGAAATAAAACTACAATTAGATAGGACCAAAGGTAGGTCTGCTCCAGGAGCAGACGGAATTAAATACACTATAATTAAAAAATGTCCAGAAATAGTATTTGAGAATTTAAAAACTATGTACAATCAGTGCTTAAAAATAGGGTATTTTCCAAGTAAATGGAAGGAAGCTCAAGGAATTATGCTCCCAAAGCCTAAAAAAGACAATAAAATTCCAACTAACTATAGACCAATCAGTTTATTAAGTTGCATAGGCAAACTTTTTGAAAAAATAATTGCTCATAGAATGCGCAGTAAATTAGAAGAAGAAAATTTCTTTAATAAATGGCAAATAGGCTATAGAAATAAAAGATGTGCTATGGAACACATTCTCAGACTAGCTGATGATGCGCACATAGCACATAGCCGTCACCATAAAGGAGCTGCAATCTTTATAGATGTAGAAAAAGCTTTTGACTCCGTATGGCACAACGGTCTAAGATATAAATTAATGAATACAAATTTACCAGATAAAATAGTAAGATTAATGTCTTCATTTATAACTGACAGGAAAATTTCAGTCAAAATAAATAATGAGACTTCAGACAAAATTTCACTTAATGCCGGCACACCTCAGGGCTCGGTTCTCAGCCCACTTCTATTCCTAATCTATGTAAATGATATTCCAATAGATCCCTTCAGTAATACAGTAGGGGTCTCTCAGTTCGCAGACGACCTGGGATTTTGGACTTTTGCTAAAAGTGAAAAAACAATTAAATATAGGCTAGCCAAAGTTTTATCAGACCTAGAAGCATGGTGCTCCAAGTGGAGAATAAAACTAAATGCTAAGAAAACGCAGCTTATAATGCTTAAAACTAAGAAAAATATAGAACTAGAACTTTTTGGCGAAAAACTCACTGCAGTACAGCAAGCAAAATTGCTAGGAGTAACTTTAGATAAGAAACTTACTTTTAATGCTCATATAGATGAGAACGCTAAGAAAGGAAGGCAACGCCTTGGTCTGCTCAAACTCCTGAGCGGCTCAAAGTGGGGCTGTAAACCCAAAACACTAATGAGACTATATAAAAGTTATATACGTCCAGTATTAGAATACGGCGCTCCAGTAATTTTAGGAGCGTCAGAAGCGTATATCAAGAAACTTCAAGTCATTCAAAATAAGGCCATCAGAATAGCCTACAAATTGGATCCACTTTCGCACACTGAAGATATTCATAAAATTGCTAAGATCGATCTGATCAAAGATCGATTCCAAATTTTAACGTATAAATTCATAGATTCGCTCAAAGAGCATTCAGATCTTTTCAAACTTCAAAATGAATTAAGAGCTTCAAGAATTAAAAGAGGGCATAAAACACATTTGGACAAATTAATATCAGAATATGCCGAAATTTATGATGAAAATTGAGACTGCTGTGTGAATGCGGCTAGAGTTGTGTCAATGCCGGCCCGGCGTCAACAGCGTTGGGCCGACATTGACGCAACACTGGCGGCGTTGGCAGCATGCGTGAGTGACAGAAACACCGAAGTGCTTTCACAGTGTGGCTACCGCGGTGCCAATGTCGGTCCAGCGCTAACAACGCTGAGCCGGCATTGGCGCGACGCTAGCGGCGCTGACAAGCACTCGTGAGTGTGATAACAGCGTTGACGCGTTGACGGGCCAACACCTACGGCGTTGGTCAGCCACCGCGTCACGATAACAACAGACGTCACAGTCTGTTGTCACTCACCACATGTCACCGCAGGGGGTGATAATCAACATAATTGTCACCCCCCGCGAAGACTGTCATGGTGAGTGAAAGCAAGGGTTTAAATCCCCTGGTGGCTCTGAAAAGAGAACAAGCGAACTTTCTTAATTTCACAATTAAGATGACACGCTTCTAGGAATTTTCTAATTCTCAAATTATCAACTTTAGACACCTTTTAGACCATTCCACCCAAATTCAATGAAATTCCATAACTCTGGCGTTCTTTCTCAGGGTATGCGGGAGTATGGCGATGGCACACAGACAGTCAGGTAAACAACACGAGGTAAATTGATCACATTTGATCCAAAATTCAGAACGCAATTTTAAGTATGTCAAACATACTAAGTG
Source organism: Flabesymbios commensalis (assembly GCA_964017125.1). Taxonomy (NCBI): domain Eukaryota; kingdom Metazoa; phylum Annelida; class Polychaeta; order Terebellida; family Flabelligeridae; genus Flabesymbios; species Flabesymbios commensalis. Next base: position 100,029,118 of record OZ024906.1, on the reverse strand, counting down.
AACTTAAGTGTACACGAGAGGCATAGGTTTAATAAAAGAAATGTCTCAAATGTTCATTTAAAGGATCTGTCAAAACTAACACTTTATCGGCCTTTTCCATCCAGATTTCAAGAGTTAAGACACGAGATATAGGGCAGCTACCGGCTGATTCAACACCTCATTTAGACCACCGCGACCCTCTGTTCGCCGAGGGCGCATCAAAATTAATTAAATTCTAAAATGCTTCTGTTTCCAGGTTCCTTGCCTCCCTTGCCAACCAGACATTCTCTAATGAGTATTATATACTAATGAAATATTTGGATAGGCTAAGAGAAAGCTTTTCATACAAGCTTCGAATGCCTTAATCCCACTCTCAGCACCCTTCGGGTGCTAGGGTTCACTCAGCAGTCAGGTAGTGGTTAGCACCGCTGCCTTTCACGCCAGAGTCCGGGGTTCGGTTCCCGGTCTCGGCGGTTTGAAAGAAACAAAAATGTTTCTTCCCCATCCACGTGTGAAAGTTAGTATTGTGGGGAGCCTCCGTGACCGAGAGGTAGCGTGCTCGGCCTCAGACCGCCAGGGCTCGAATTTCGAATCCTGTGTCTGGAGGACAGTGTCATCTCAATCATCTCACCATCCTCAGGAGGTTCTCCTGGCCCAGTTTAGCCTATATGTGCACAAAGGTGGCCTAAAGCCCGATTCATTTCATTTCATTTCATTTCTAACACTTCTTTTGGCCGGCACCGCGGTGCCAATGTCGGTCCAGCGCTAACAGCGCTGAGCCGGCATTGGCGCGACGCTAGCGACGCTGACAAGCACTCGTGAGTGTGATAACAGCGTTGACGCGTTGACGGGCCAACACCTACGGCGTTGGTCAGCCACCGCGTCACGATAACAACAGACGTCACAGTCTGTTGTCACTCACCACATGTCACCGCAGGGGGTGATAATCAACATAATTGTCACCCCCCGCGAGGACTGTCATGGTGAGTGAAAGCAAGGGTTTAAATCCCCTGGTGGCTCTGAAAAGAGAACAAGCGAACTTTCTTAATTTCACAATTAAGATGACACGCTTCTAGGAATTTTCTATTTCTCAAATTATCAACTTCAGACACCTTTTGACCATTCCACCCAAATTCAATGAAATTCCATAACTCTGACGTTCATTCTCAGGGTATGCGGGAGTATGGCGATGGCACACAGACAGTCAGGCAAACAACACGAGGTAAATTGATCACATTTGATCCAAAATTCAGAACGCAATTTTAAGTATGTCAAACATACTAAGTGAACTTAAGTGTACACGAGAGGCATAGGTTTAATAAAAGAAATGTCTCAAATGTTCATTTAAAGGATCTGTCAAAACTAACACTTTATCGGCCTTTTCCATCCAGATTTCAAGAGTTAAGACACGAGATACAGGGTAGCTACCGGCTGATTCAACACCTCATTTAGACCACCGCGACCCTCTGTTCGCCGAGGGCGCATCAAAATTGATTAAATTCTAAAATGCTTCTGTTTCCAGGTTCCTTGCCTCCCTTGCCAACCAGACATTTTCTAAATGAGTATTATATACTAATGAAATATTTGGATAGGCTAAGAGAAAGCTTTCATACAAGCTTCGAATGCCTTAATCCCACTCTCAGCACCCTTCGGGTGCTAGGGTTCACTCAGCTTTTGGCCGGCCAGCATGGAATATTTGGCCTTCCATAGCAGTAATGTATTATCCCTAGAAGAGTCTTTTGGCCGGCCAGCCTGAAATATTTGGCCTCCTATAGCCATAATGTAATTGTTCCTAGCAGATTCTTTTGGCCGGCCATCCTGGAATATTTGGCCTCCTATACCCATAATGTATTGTTTCTAGCAGATTCTTTTGGTCGGCCAGCCTGGAATATTTGGCCTCCTATACCCATAATGTATTGTTTCTAGCAGATTCTTTTGGCCGGCCATCCTGGAATATTTGGCCTTCCATAGCAGTAATGTATTATCCCTAGAAGAGTCTTTTGGCCGGCCAGCCTGGAATATTTGGTCTCCCATAGCCATAATGTAATTGTTCCTAGCAGATTCTTTTGGCCGGCCATCCTGGAATATTTGGCCTCCTATACCCATAATGTATTGTTTCTAGCAGATTCTTTTGGTCGGCCAGCCTGGAATATTTGGCCTTCCATAGCAGTAATGTATTATCCCTAGAAGAGTCTTTTGGCCGGCCAGCCTGGAATATTTGGCCTCCTATACCCATAATGTATTGTTTCTAGCAGATTCTTTTGGTCGGCCAGCCTAGAATATTTGGCCTCCTATAGCCATAATGTATTGTTTCTAGCAGATTCTTTTGGCCGGCCACCCTGGAATATTTGCATAATGTATTGTTCCTGGCAATTTCTGGCCTGGAATATTTGGCCTTGCATAACCAAACTGTATTGTTCTTAGTAGCTATCTATTAAATACATACTTTTAAGGGGAATTTGACCAACCCTCTTTTTTAAGCCAGGCTTGGGCTGGTCATAGCAGAGTTAAAGTTAATTAAACTAAATTTCGAAGAGTTTTTATTTTTTTGAATATATTCAATTCAGCTCAATACCTATCTACTTGCCCTGATTGGACTAGAAGAGCATACTTAGCATACCCATTTGTGTTATTATGGCTATGGGAGGCCAAATATTCCAGGCCGGCCTGGAATATTTGGCCTCTCACGGCCATAATGGATTGTTCCTAGCAGATTCTACTAGTAGCATAGTGAGCTATTAATACATACTTTTGAGGGCAATTTGCCCAACCCTCCTCTTTTCTAAATTTACCCATTATTGTGACTGGCCTAAATTAACTTAGGGCAACTCTGCAGCTTTCGGTACAAGATATATTATAACAGCAGATATTATAACTTGGCTACAGCAATTGCAGCCCACCCGCAGCTGCTGCATTGCTACCAGAAACAGCTGCAGGGTTCTCAGCAGCTATTGCAGCCTACCTACAGCTGCTAGAGTGCTACCAGCGGCTATTGCAGCATACCTGCAGCTGCAACGGCACAACGGCAGCTGCTGCAATCACATCAGCTATTATAGCCTAGCTGCTGATTTTTCAGCCCAACTGCACCTGCTGCAGTGCTCACAGCTGTCGAAGCTGCGATTCCAGTAGCTATTATAGTCTAACTGCAGCTATTTCAGCCCAACTAGTTATTGTAGTGCTCACATCAGAAGCTCCAGAACTACCAGCAGCTGCTGTAAAATAGCTGCTGCTATTGCAACCCATCTGCATCTACTACAATGCTACCAGAAGCAGCTGCACCGACCCCAGCAGTTATTGCAGCTCACCTGCGGCAACCCCAACATTTATGGCTATCTCAACAGCCATTACAGCCTGCAGCTGATGCACTCCTCACAGCATCCTACCTGCTTATGAATTGATCCTAACAGCTATTGCAATCTCGACAGCTATTGCAAACAGCCAGCAGCTATTGCACTGCTCCCAGCAGCAGCTGCAGAGATCTCAACTGCTATTGCAGCCTACCTGAAGCTGTTGCAGTGCCCCAATCAGCAGCTGCAACAATCCCAACAGCTATTGCAGCCCCAACAGCTATTGCAGCCAGCCTGCAGATGCTGCAGTACTACCATAAGCAGCTGCAGCGATCTCAGCAGCTATTGCAGCCTACCTGCAGCTGCTGCAAAGCTCTCATAAGTAGCTGCCTCAATCCTAACATTTATCGCAGCCAGCCTGCAGCTGCTGCAGTGCCAAAAGCGATCTCAGCAGCTATTGCAGCCTACCTGCAGCTGCTGCAAAGCTCTCATCAGCAGCTGCAGCAATCCCAACAGCTATTACAGTTAGCCTGCAGATGCTGCACTGTTCCCAGCAGCACCTGCTATTATCCCAGCAGATATTATAGCTGGGCTACAGTTATTGCAGCCAACCTGCAGGTGCTGCAGTGCTACCACCAATAAGCCTACATCAACAGCTGGAACCAACATGCAGCTGATGCACTGCTTACAGCAGCCTACCTGCAGCTTTTAAACTGCTCACATCAGCAGCTGCAGTCATCCCAGCAGCTTAGCTGCAGCTATTAAAACAGCTGAAGTGCTCACAACAGAAGCTTCTGCGATTCCAGCAGCTTTTTATCCTAGCTGCAGCTATTGCAGCCCACCTGCAGCTGCTGCAGTGCCAACATTAGCAACTGCAGCGATCTCAGCAGCTATTAAAGCCCACCTGCAACTGGTACAAAGCTCTCATCAGCAGCAGCAGCAATCCCAGCAGCTATTGCAATCCCAACAGTTATTGCAACCAGTCTGCAGCTGCTGCAGTGCTGCCAAAAGCAGCTGCAGCGATCTCAGCAGCTATTGCAGCCTACCTGCAGCTGCTGCAAAGCTCTCATAAGTAGCTGCCTCAATCCTAACATTTATCGCAGCCAGCCTGCAGCTGCTGCAGTGCCAAAAGCGATCTCAGCAGCTATTGCAGCCTACCTGCAGCTGCTGCAAAGCTCTCATCAGCAGCTGCAGCAATCTCAACAGCTATTACAGTTAGCCTGCAGATGCTGCACTGTTCCTAGCAGCACCTGCTATTATCCCAGCAGATATTATAGCTGGGCTACAGTTATTGCAGCCAACCTGCAGGTGCTGCAGTGTTACCAGCAATAAGCCTACATCAACAGCTGGAACCAACATGCAGCTGATGCACTGCTTACAGCAGCCTACCTGCAGCTATTAAACTGCTCACATCAGCAGCTGCAGTCATCCCAGCAGCCTAGCTACAGCTATTAAAACAGCTGAAGTGCTCACAACAGAAGCTTCTGCGATTCCAGCAGCTTTTTATCCTAGCTGCAGCTATTGCAGCCCACCTGCAGCTGCTGCAAAGCTCTCATCAGCAGCTGCAGCAATCCCAGCAGCTATTACAGCCAGCCTGCAGATGCTGCACTGCTCCCAACAGCAGCTGCTATTATCCCAGCACATATTATAGCTGGGCTACAGTTATTGCAGCCAACCTGAAGCTCCTGTATTGATCAGCCTACATCAGCAGCTGCAGCCAGCCTGCAGCTGATGCACTGATCACAGCAGCATGCCTGCAGCTGTTGAATTGCTCCCATCAGCAGCTGCAGTCATCCCAGCAGCTTTTATCGCCTAGCTACAGCTATTACAACTGCTGCAGTGCTCACAACAGAAGCTGCTGCGATTCCAGCAGCTTTTATATTCTAGCTTAAGCTATTGCAGCCCACCTGCAGCTGCTGCAGTTCCACCATTAGCAGCGATTTCATCAGCTATTGCAACCTACATACAGCTGCTGCAGTGCTCCAATCAGCAGCTGCAGCAATCCCAACAGCTTTTTCAATCCCAACAGATATTGCTGCAGTGCTACCAGAAGCAGCTGCAGCGATCTCAGCAGCTATTGCAGCCTACCTGCAGCTGCTGTAAAGCTCTCATCAGCAGCTGCAGCAGTCCCAACAGCTATTACAGCCAGCCTGCAGATGCTGCAGCCTTGCTATTATAGCCTAGCTGCTCATTTTTCAGCTCAACTGCAACTGCTGCAGTGCTCACAGCAGTAGAAGCTGCGATTCCAGCAGGTATTATAGTCTAACTGCACCTATTTTAGCCCACCTAGTTGTTGTAGTGCTCACATCAGTAGCTGCAGCAATACCAGCAGCTGCTGTAGCATAGCTTCAGCCATTGCAGCCCATCTGCATCTTGCAGCTGCTGCAGTGCTCCAACCAGCAGCTGCAGCAATCCCAACAGCTATTGCAATCCCAACAGCTATTGCAGCCAGCCAGCAGCTATTGCACTGCTCTTAGCAGCAGATACAGCAATCTCAACAGCTATTGCATCCAGCCTGCAGCTGCTGCAGTGCTACCAGAAGCAGCTGCAGCGATCACAGCAGCTATCTGCAGCTGCTGCAAAGCTTTCATCAGCAGCTGCAGCAATACCAACAACTATTGAAATCCCAACAGCTATTGCAGCCAGCCTGCCAGAAGCAGCGGCAGCGATCTGAGCAGCTATTGCAGCCTACCTGCAGCTGCTGCAAAGCTCTCATCAACAGCTGCAGCAAACCTAACAGCTATTACAGCCAGCCTGCAGCAGCTGCAGTGCCACGAGAAGCAGCGATTTCATCAGCTGTTGCAGCAATTCCAACAGTTATTGCAATCCAAATAGCTATTGCAGCCTGCCTGAAGCTGCTGCAGTGCCATAAGCAGCGACATAAGCAGCTATTGCAGCCTACCTGTAGCTGCTGCAACCACAGCAGCTGGTACAGCCTAGCTGCTGGGAGCTATGGGAAGCCAAATATTCCAAGCTGGCTGGCCAAAAGAATCTGCTACGAACAATACATTATGGCTATGGGAGGCCAAACATTCCAGGCCAGCTGGCCAAAAGAATCTAGAAACATTACATAAATTACCCTGTTTTTTTAGTTTTCATTAATTGCAAATGGCCGTTATTCGGTTTAGAATGGTGCTATGATTATGAAAACAGATCCTTTGAATGCAGCATAATCTGTATAATCAAGTAATATATGGTTTTGGTATGTTACAACCACTCTTTCAGTTTGCCCAGCCCTCAAAACTGACCGCAACCCCCTAAATTGACCCGTTTTTATGATTTTTTTCAATTTCAAACGGCCGCTACTCGGTGTATAATGGTGCTATTTTTATGAATATAGATAATTTAAGCTCAGTATCATCTGTAGAATAAAGTAATATATAGTTTTAGTATGTTACAACCACTCTTTCATTTTGCCCAGCCCCTAGAACTGACCGTAACCCCTTAAATTGACCCGTTTTTTATGTTTTTTTCAATTTCAAACGGCCGTTACTCGGTGTATTATGGTGCTATTTTTATGAATATAGATAATTTGAATTCAGTATCATCTGTAGAATAAAATAATATATAGTTTTAGTATGCTACAACCACTCTTTCAGTTTGCCCGACACCCAATACTGACCGCAACCCCCTAAATCGACCCGTTTTTTATGTTATTTTTTATTTCAAACGGCTGTTACTCGGTGTACAATGGTGCTATTTTTATGAATATAGATAATTTAAGTTCAGTAGCATCTGTAGAATAAAATAATATATAGTTTTAGTATGCTACAACCACTCTTTCAGTTTGCCCAGGCCTCAAAACTGACCGTAACCCCCTAAATTGACCCGTTTTTTATGTTATTTTTTATTTCAAACGGCTGTTACTCGGCGTACAATGGTGCTATTTTTATGAATATAGATAATTTAAGTGCAGTATCATCTGTAGAAGAAAATAATATATAGTTTTAGTATGCTACAACCACTCTTTCAGTTTGCCCGACACCCAAAACTGACCGCAACCCCCTAAATTGACCCGTTTTGTATGTTATTTTTTATTTCAAACGGCTGTTACTCGGTGTACAATGGTGCTATTTTTATGAATATAGATAATTTAAGTTCAGTATCATCTGTAAAATAAAGTAATATATGGTTTTGGTATGCTACAACCACTCTTTCAGTTTGCCCAGGCCTCAAAACTGACCGTAACCCCCTAAATTGACCCGTTTTTTATGTTATTTTTTATTTCAAACGGCTGTTACTCAGCGTACGATGGTGCTATTTTTATGAATATAGATAATTTAAACTCAGTATCATCTGTAGAATAAAGTAATATATAGTTTTAGTATGTTACAACCACTCTTTCAGTTTGCCCAGCCCCTAAAACTGACCGTAACCCCTTAAATTGACCCGTTTTTTATGTTATTTTTTATTTCAAACGGCCGTTACTCGGTGAAAAATGGTGCTATTTTTATGAATATAGATAATTTAAATTCAGTATCATCTGTAGAATAAAGTAATATAAGGTTTTGGTATGCTACAACCACTCTTTCAGTTTGCCCAGGCCTCAAAACTGCCCGTACCCCCCTAAATTGACCCTTTTTTTGGTTATTTAATATTTCAAACGGCCGTCACTCAGTGTAGAATGGTGCTATCTTTACAAAAATAGCACCAAAATGTTCAGAAGAAGCCGTAGATTAGCTCTATTTATAGTTTTATTATGCTCAGACCTTTATTTTAATTTGCCAAGGACATAAAAACAGCATTAAAAAAAATAGAAATAAAAAATGAATTTTGGCACCCCCCTGACCCCCCCTAAACTTTGTTCCTTTTCTACGGAAAAAAATCATATTTTAGTTCTGATATACCTCTATCACAAAAACTAGGTTAAAAGGCTGTGGCATTATCACCGCGGGCGTACTGGGCCGAGAAACGCTGGGGGGTACCCCTTGGGGGTGCCGGTTTTTCGGCTTCAAAGGGCTGTAGCTCCGCCGATAATAATGGGATTTCAAAAAAATTTTTTTACAAGCTTCGTATTGATCTTAGCTTTAATTTGGTACCAAAGTTTTTTAAAAAAGGCGAAAAAAAAATCCAACAATTGTCAACCAACGAGGCCTGTTATCATTCAAATTCCAACTCAGTCTCCTGGGAGATATACAGCTGAGCTGCGCATCAAGCTATTTTCATTCCAAGCAAATTCGCCTTATGTGCCAAGTACTCACACATTGTGGATTTTCTGGGGTCTCGCTGGATGGAAACTGCGCCTACGTCCATTGAGGTTCTTTTACGTCCAACTCTAGGACAGTCAGACGAGCCATCTGATTTACGTGGTTCTCTGAGCCCCACGAGTGTATACAGCACCTGGCAGTCACCAGGCGGTCACCCATCCAATTATGAACCGGGCGCGACGTCGCCTAACTTCAGTGATAGAGCCAATCACGATGAGCGAACGACGTATTCCGTATAGATATATATAGTTATACCATATATATAGTTATACCATATATATAGTTATACCATATATATAGTTATACCATATATATAGGTATACCATATATATAGTTATACCATATATATAGTTATACCATATATATAGTTATACCATATATATAGTTATACCATATATATAGTTATACCATATATATAGTTATACCATTTATATAGTTATACCATGCACCTGAAACGCTCATTTCGTTCCAAAAAGCAGTGATTTAATCGGTTAATGAAACGGAATATAAATCGTCCCCTTGGAGTTAGAAGGTGTTAAACTGCCACTTTGTAAAGTGGCTGTTTAACACCTTCTAACTCCAAGGGGACGAAATGACTATTATCGAGCTTACAACGCTCAGCACCGTAGTCGTTTTTAATCTGTTTGATGAACAGGTTAAATCACAATTACTGGGGTAGAATGTGTGTTTAAACAGAGATATTTGCTAATGATTGGACTCGATTTAAATTAAAATGAGTAATTTCCACCCATTAGAAATTGCGTGCCGCAGCAGCGAGGCATAACTTTAAATTTTGTGAAATTATAAATTATTTAATTTATTGCTTTCAAGGTTTAAGGGTTATTACGTCACGTGATAATCAATGTAAAACGTTTACTTAACCCTTTCAGCGCGGGAACCGACTTTAGACGTCATATTCTGACGTTTGTAGACGTCTGACGTCTGAAGTAGATCCCCACACTAAAAGCGTAAAATAGTTATAGGGCCTTATGGCTGTAGACCCATAACATAAATATTCAAATGAATCATAGAGAGCTAACTACGACATTTTTTAAATTGAAAAAAACCCTTTGGTCTCTATGGTTTATGCAAAAATAACTAGGCGCTGTAAGAGTTAAAGAGTTACTTAACCATTAGAACTCTAAAGTACTAGATTTACATTTTCAGTTTATTTAATTTACTTAGATTTGTGAAATTCAAGACATTTATAAACCCGAGTTAAAATATATAGTATTAGGCCTGTGCATAGATGCAAAAAAACACACTGGCAAAAACGTAGAAGCCTAAAATACAACTTGATAATTTTCTAAAAATAATGAATAAAACAGTGAGCTTGTGCCTGGCTACCGCGATCCAAAACTTCAAGTGGGTGAAAATATGTACAATTCCTATCAAAACATATGTTGTTGTTGTATTTGTTTATTATAGTGACATAGTACAAACATATAGTACAAACAGAAAATAGAGTATAACAAATTGGTACCCAGCCCTCGAGGGCTTATCAGTCACTTATACTTATAGTCAGGGGGCCAGGAGCTGAACCTGGAAAGTGGGTCCAAAGTTTTTTTCTCAATGTTTACATATTATATAGGTATTGTACTCTATGAAACCGCGTGATGGCATTCTCACAGCATTGAGCAATTTTAAATAACGCGTTTTACATTTTTTCGCCTATCGCAGTACAAAATAGTGGTTTTAGGTGATCGGGAAAAACAGAAAATCCCTGTATATATTCACATAGCTGATAGCTATTAGTTTGATTGTTTGTATATTGATGTATATTAATAATAAATATCATTGGGTCAAAGGTCAAGGCTATAATTCAAGGTCAAAGGTCAATAATTCAGGTCCATCATGCCTAATTCAGTATCGTTTGTATATTACACACTCCACATTTTTATATGTTTATATAGCTGAACCTGCATTCATTTACTTATAATTTAGGTTTTTGTTATGAAGTTCCATGCATCTTGATAAACTAGATAACCTGTCGCTCACCTTTTCTCATTCCTTTAGGCCCCACTCCTAATGTGGCCTATTTTACCGTATCCATTTGCTGGGATGAAATATAATGGTAACATTATATGGCTTGAATTGTGTAGCAATGGATTATACGTTGCCATTCTATTGTATAGGCCAGTCAACATGATTCACTAACCCAATGTTGGGTTATCATCTGCGACGCTGTCACACCATGAAATCACCATTAATGCGCTGCATTGACTCAACGCTCCCCCAATGTTTAGATGCCCGGCCGTTATTGAGACACTCAGACAAAATTTGTGAGTCCTAATAAGGTAAATTTAAATGCCAATTGGCTAGCCTCTGTGTCAGGCATATGCTTAAATTAAATTATAAATTTTATTTTAATTTCGTTTCAAAAAACTATAAATTTTGTTTATCAATGACAATGCGGTTTGCATTTAACTATGACGAAACTATGTTCCATTCTTGCGGTATGAAAGTTTAACAGATGAGTAAATAATTCATGATTTTTTCTTTTTTTATAGTTCCAATATCACAGCATATCTATATCTGACTATATGGATACATCAATTATCAATAATGTGGTGTAATAATTCAGAGGTTGCTGTAAACTATCAAAATTGCACGTAATCGTTATTTAAAAAAAGTTCTTTATCTTAAACAAGTTAAATAATCAGCAATGACACCACCGCCTTTGCCATCATTTTGTTATCTGCTATATATAATATTAAAATTGCTACTACCTTACTGTTCATTGTTTGTTTCATCATCTTTTTTAATGAGGTACTAGTATACATCACATTCTGATACAAGACGATGTATTCCTGCTTAGTTTCTTTCATGTTTCATCCATATACTAATGGATCTAACTGGCTCAGGGGATTATCAGGGCATTATTCACCTGAAAGTTTGTAATTGTTATATTTTCAAATGTTCCTTCAAGGCTTTCTCAGTTGATGGCAATCAACATAATTATGAACAGGTGGTGCTCCCCCGGCCGACTTACTAACTACAGAATAACTACAGAAATAGATATCATTACTATCCCCAAGAAGCTTTGTTGGATGATATTCAACATGATTCCATTACCAATGCATCCAGCCATAGCATCACATCGAGATAAGAAGGGTACTGGCAGCAGGTTTGAAATGAGGTCAGAATATTCGGCAGTGACCAAGACCAGTTTGTTTGTGGCCAAGATCACCTTTGTGGTGGCTGAGATGATTTTTAAAGTGACTGTGATGGCGTATTTAATGGTCAAGTTTACTTCTGCAGAGACCGAGATCATTTTGTCAGGGGCTGACATAAGATTGTTAGTGGCCAAGATCACTTTTGTAGCTGCTGAGAAACTAATAAAGTGGTTGTGATCACTTCTTCAGAGCCAAGATCACTTTGTAGTGGCTTAGATATTTTTTTCAGTGGCTGACACCAGTTTGTTTGTGGCCAAGATCTCCTTTGTAATGGCTGAGATAACCTTTAAAGAGGCTGTGATCACTTCTTCTTTGGCCAAGATCACTGTTGTAGTGGCTGAGATAACATTTAATGCGGCTGTGATCACTCCTTCAGTGGTCAAGATCACCTTTCTAGTGGCTTAGATAATTTTCAAAGTGGCTGTGACCACTTCTTCAGTGGCCAAGATCACTTTTGTAGAGGCTGAGATAACTTTTGAAGTCGCTGTGATCACTAAATCTTCTTCAGTGGCCAAGGTCACTTTTGTAGCGGCTGAGATAGTTTTTAAAGTGGTTGAGATCACTTCCTCAGTGGCCAAGATCAATTTTGTGGACGCTGAGATAACATTTAGTGTTTCTGTAATCACTTCTTCAGTGCTCAAGATCATTTTTGAAAAATGGCTCCATAGAATGTAAAAATAATAACGAAAATCTGTACCTTATAACGTTAACATGAGAGAGAAGTCCTGCTGGTATTCACTAAAAAACGTTGTAAATTGTTCAAATGGAGGGATAAAATACAAACTTAGCGCTGTGTTGTACATTTTCGTATTTAACAGAAATACAATATTATGCCCGTTACGTTAAAGCCCTTGATAGTAACTTCCAACTGATATCAAAGATGCTGGTACATTGTTTAAATTTTGGAACTCATTGGGCAAAAATATGAGACACAGTCTATTTTCCTGAGCCGAAAGAAAAGTGTTCAAATTTTACGTCCAACAAAAAAAGTGTGTAATATGTTGAAATAGCTAATTATTTTTTACTTCCAAATGGGTTTATTTTAAGTCAACAATAGTTCTAGAACATGTTTGAATCAAAATAAACACATGTACCATGCAAAAATCAGCTAAGAGAAAAGTATTTTGACTATTTACTGAAAAAGTAATAAAAATAGGTAAAATTAAGGGTTAAAATACCAACTTAAAGCTTGTGCATTTTTCAAAAATCGGACAGAAAATATGTTACATCCACGGGAAAGCCTGTTCCAGTAGCTTTCTGTTGGTATCAAATATATTAATATAGCTTCACTACTCAGTGGGCGAAAATGTTTAATACGCTAGTTTTTTTCCAAATCGGAAAAAATCGCGCATAGGTCATGTACACCTTTGGCCATATTTCAGTAAAGCAGCTACAGTTACCTGATCAACAGGTTGATTCTGGCCCCTGAATAGTCCAACTATGTGAAAATAATAGTGGCCTAAATTCCCATTCCGGGTGACACCTTACCCCCACCCACGTCTGGTCTAATAATCCTGCTGACGGATAAACAAACAGACAAACCATCCCGACTAAAAACATAACCTCTTATGGCGGAGGTAATAAACCACACAATGATTTCTTTCAAGAAAATGTATAAATCTATAAACAAATATTTCGATGTTAAGTTATAACATCATTGGATGACGAAATATATATACAATTTTAGAACGTATGGCCACAATTACACATTATGTTATCTCGTCGATATATATATATAAATAATAATCATTGCGGTACAATAGTTTTATAGTTGCTTTGCGATATCACATTGAGGTTCGTAATGAAATTCCCTTCATTTTGATATGTCACACGCCTATATTATTATAAAATTTGATAACTGGTAATTGGGTTTATGCAAGACCTTGGGGTCAAAGGGTTCACATAACTGAAAACTTCTGGTTCAATCAATTTATACAATTATGAAATTCAATATTATGAATGTTAATATTGAATACATACTAGTTCAAATAATGGCAAATATAGATTAGGTTAGTGATTTATATAAATATTTATATTTTTCGAGCCATGGGAAACCATTAGTTTGCATTCCGATAGACGTGATTTTATAAAACGTGTTATATAAAAATGCTCAATGTTGTGAGAATGCCATCATGCAGTTTCATGGACTACAATACCTATATAACATGAAAACACTTAGAAAAAAACTTTGGACCCACTTTCCAGGTTCGCCCAAAAATATGCATTTGACCCCCTGACTATTAGTCACTAACTCAACTTGTGTTGACTTTCTGGCTAATTTGTTACGTCATTCTCATCACTAACCTTGTTGCTGATCCAGTTGTGCTTTGAATCCATGGAGCAACGCGTGCGGCGAACAAATCTAATGAGAAGCGCTAATACCATGTGTTATTGGTCGCACACTCTATATTATTAACATGGTTTAAGGCCATGCCCAGCAAACACGAGACATTCACCCAAAGTTGTTTTAATGTTGATCCACCTCCCGCCCTTCCCACGTTACCTGGTTACGTCTCCGGCTCCAGTTTTAGCTCTCAATAGGCGTAAATCAATTATTGTTCAGTCTTCCCGGCTAATGACACTGACACTTTATCTTAATAAAGGGACATGCCCAGGTCTAAAATCATAAAAAAAATCGGTGATTTTATTTGGCTTAATAATATGACCATATGATGTAAACATGTCCATAGACTAGAACTGCAAAAGTTTTTTTAATTTTTGTGCTGCGCATTCACTAGTTAGGCTAGATATAGAGACGAAATTCCTGATTTCCTGAATTCATGACCCCCCCCCCCCCCAAAAAAACCTCCCCTGACCCTCTGACCCCGCCTCTGTATCCGCCATTGCTAGTTAACCTTACAGGCCCAAGTTATCTAATTTAAATTTACACCCACCTGGAATTGTGTCTCGCTACCGCGACCCACAACTTCAGGTGGCTGAACATTACTTCTATTTGTTCAAATTTGTGACCAAACCATATGCAAATCTTAATGTATGACCACACATTTTACTCTCAATAACTGTTATTGCATCCTGTTAATAGGCCTACACAGACTAGGGCGATTATAGTCGTGCTTAACTCTTTAAGTGCTTCATTACTACTTAACATTTTCCTTTCATTTGAAGTTGGCATTGCTCACGCAATTGCCAACTTCAAATGAAAGGAAAATACCTCCTCACTTCAAAATTAAACCTGCTAAATTTCACAATGGGGGCTTTACTCAAGATTTATACATGCATATTTGTTCAATTTCTGTCAAATTTTAATTGTTGAAAAACAGTATGAATGCGCTTAAAAGCGTCGCCCGCACTCAAAGGGTTAACATAGGTATTCAAATGAAGCAGAAAGTGCTAACTAGAAGACATTTACGATGATTTCAAATTGCAATAAAAAATATTTGGATTCTATGGTTTGTACAACAATATTTCAGCGCCGTCAGGGTTAATGTTGGCTCACAGTCGACGACGCCGACCTGACATTAAACCAACATTGGGTCAACATTTCGTGTTTACTAATGACATGTATAATTTGACTCTCATGACGTCATTGGCCTCGTGTTTACTGTCATTCCCCGGGTGTCGCTTGGTATGGCCTCTTGCCATAGCCCCGGTGGCTGAAACATGTTTTTGCCACAGATTGACCGCGTACTAAATCGTGGGACATTTTTTTGGAAATCTGAATATATCGGGGAATAGTCAGGTCGAAATAGCTTTTTTAGAATCAGTAACATTTTAGTTTCATGCCCGCATACTCAGCTCAGAGGTCGCACAGTCATTAAAATATCATGGACATCTTTCGGACCTTGGGGTCGAGTCCGCTCTCAGTCACCGCCATGTTGATTTTTCGGGTAAAGCAAATACATCAATCCACGGCCTCGGAGAGGACGACACGGCTACTCTTGCCTCACCTGTGGTCCAACATTAACCCGGCATTGGATCTATATCATCCAGTATCTGAATATTCTCCGGCATTTTATTTCTTACTTGATTTTTAGTGTTTTGATTTTCAAAGTTACTAGTTCCTCTTGTTTTTCCAGATACAAATTACTCCCGTTCTTATTTTTATTTGGGAATAAAATACGAGCGCAAATGATAATTTTATTTATTTCCAATATTACATTTCTTTTTTTTTAATTATTGACAGAAAGTTTATCCCACACAAGAAAGTGAGAAATCAATTTAGAAACAGATCAATCAGGCGTGAGATATGACAATCGCTGATGCCTGATTGGCTGTCTGGGTGACCTTGCTCAGCACAAATTGACCCCTGAGAGTGTGTGTCACGCTTGAGATCTATACCTAGAGAATAATAAGTGGCTGTCACACTGAACACGAGGCTTAACTCCTTAAGGGCTGATCACGATAAATAAAAACCGTTTTAATCCATTTTTTGGCGATCAAATCACAGTTATTAGGAATGAAATATTTGTTTTAATATCAATAGTTGAAATAGTATTGTCTAAAATTAAACTAATATCAGTAATTTTCAGACGCCAAAATCTTTGAAACTGATATATAAGCTGTGACATAATTTTCAGTCACTTAAAGTTTTGTATCGAGGTAGCGAAACACAGCTTTAACTGACTGAAAATTTCAATAGAACTTAAACTGACTGAAAATTTCTTTTGAATACTTCAGACCTCTAAGGGTTAGCGCATTAGTCTTTTCTTTAATTTGTTTAGTATGACGTGTTTTTGTGGTTGTGATCATCCGATGTAATGTATTTGAACAGTTTGCGTGTGCACACAAGAGGAAATATTGCCCGCAGCGGGATTCAAATTCGGCACCCCCGCCTCTTAGTCAACCCCGCTGTCAATGCGTTATTTGATGCCATACGCACATATCTTGACACAATTATATCTATTCCTATATCTATGCTTATCACAAAGCTAGCTAGGCCCAAGATCAGTCAGTCAGTCAGTCAGTCACAGTCAGTCAGTCAGTCAGGCAGATTGCCGGCTTGCTTAATTGTCTGCATGCTTACTCGTTCGTTCGTTCGTTCGTTCGTTCGTTCGTTCGTTCGTTCGTTCGTTCGTTCGTTCGTTCGTTCGTTCGTTCGTTCGTTCGTTCGTTCGTTCGTTCGTTCGTTCGTTCGTTCGTTCGTCGTTCGTTCGTTCGTTCGTTCGTTCGTTCGTTCGTTCGTTCGTTCGTTCGTTCGTTCGTTCGTTCGTTCGTTCGCTCGCTCGCTCGCTCGCTCGCTCGCTCGCTCGCTCGCTTGCTTGCTTGTTTGTTTGCTTGCTTGCTTGATTGCTTGCTTGCTTGCTTGCTTTTTTGCTCTTTACTCGATTGCTGTTAGGTTTGCTGAACATGGAACAAATAGCTAGGTGTTTTTTTAATACGCCTTCTCAAAGGATTCCCACTAACTGTTTAATTTTAGTTATTATGCTTGGACATTTTATGTCATTTTTTTTAACTGTAAGATGTAAATCGCATCAGCAATTGACGATATAAAGATAAGAATATATAGTTGGGAAGTGGCGGATGCAGAAGTTCAGTCATGACTCCAACTTTTAAAAACAAAAGTATCTTATAATAGCTCTAAAATTGTTAATTGAACCTAAAAACCCATATGCATTCAGTCAGCAGATTGAAAATGCATTGTTTGAAGTCTAAAATTAAAAGAAAAATTGGCGGAGACTGACAAAATTACTATCAGTTTCTGACCCCCGTTTCCTTAAGTTATGGATGAAGTTAGAAAAGCTAAAAGTTATATCAATCTTAAGCAAAAATAACCATGACTTGCTCTCGAAATATCATCCAGATGTAATTTGTTTGTCATTCACCAGGTGTCGGTCAAATCCTCTATATTCCTGCCATTCTGACCTCAGAGATTATATTCGCGGGGGTTGACCTGAGCGACATCTATGTGTGGAGAATGTATTCCTGCCTGTCTGCCGAGTTGCCAGTGCTGGATAGACAGCGGTGTAGGTTAACCTGCATCATTATACCTATCTCACGTTACACTTAGGAGTATACCTATCTCACGTTACACTTAGGAGAAGCATTATAATTATTCATATTTTAATTTCATACAATGGATAAGAAGTAAAGCGGAAGAATAAGTCGGCACTTCAACAAGTGAGTTTAAGTCGAACGGTCAACCGCTCACTCGAAAATACAGGTTAATTGAGCCAGGACGGTGAAGTAAATCCAATGAAACTGTCCTCTAGAGTGAGACACATAACCAAATTCGAACTCTGGCGGTCTGAGGCCGAGCACGTCACCACTCGGTCACAGAGGCTTCCAACAACATTGAATCTTTACCATTGGACGAGAAAACAACTTTTTTACCTGAATAACAGAGTGGGTGACGAGCCCCAGCGTGACAGGCGGGTAGTGATAACTACTACACTAGACCCAGCCCCGGCCTCAGGAATGATAGTGGATCTGATGAATGAGAATGGCCCAGTCCTCGCTGACTCATTAGCTTCAGACCCCCCCCCCCCTCCTCTTACTGATCAAAGACTACCGCTTCCCTTAAGTCCGCACCATCAACCCTTACAACGCTGAGTATTCTGTTCGACCCTCAAAGCGATGACATATTTTTATATAAACCATGGAGACCAAAGAGTTTTATGAGTCAGCAATTAATTGGGGAAAAACACTGATATTTTATTCGATTTTTATCTCAGCAACCAACTACTTTTTTAATTTGATATTATCATAAAATGTCTGAGTCAGCTCTTTTCGCTTTATTTGAATACATATGTTGTTGGTTTACGGCAATTATAAATATTTTACTCTTTCAGTGCGGGGATCGACTTTAGACGTCAGAATCTGACGTCTAAAGTCGATCCCCGCGCTGTAAGGGTTAACACATTGTGAGGCACATTGACACAGCGGCCCCTCTAATTAGTGTTGACACTAATATCCTCTCCAGAGAATGCTTGATAGTACTTCATTTAACATCCCTATTTATAAATCAAATGATCCAATAGTATATTTATTTATTAATAAATTCAGTTTTTATAGAATATCACTATTTGAAACTGTCGTTCATTTAAAGCTAAAAGTGTAATTTTCAGTCTCCATGGATGAAAATACCGTAGTTCTTTTCTCGAGGTGAAAGTAAATTTCCTGATTTTGTAGAACAACTATGTAAAAATAATTTGTCGAATATAACGTCCTTACGAATGAATTTAATTCAGAAAATGCGACAGAGAGCTTAAAGAATTCACCTTTAACTTCTACAACGATGAAATATTGTTGTGTAAACCATGGAGACAAAAGGGTTATTTTCAATTTGAAATCATCATAAATGTCTAAGTTAACTCTTTCTGCTTCATTTGAATACAGTATAAATAGATATTATTATGAAATCTACAATGAAACAATGATACAATGTCATTGTCGTTATTATAGTAATACATTTGGAATACTTTATATAAAAATACATATAATATCAGACACTGCTATGCAACTAAACACTTTAAAATTCATATACAACTACAAATAGAGCTGGAGCTATTTCTATAGAGTATTTTAGTGAACGAAATTAGGTTTTAGTAAAAATTCAACATTATAATCACGTTTGTTTGTATTTAGCAAACATTATTTGGGTAATTTGAAATCAAACGGTAGGCCTTCCTATCCCTAGCATTTAAATGGTTCATTAAGTATAGATTTAAGTTGATTCACGATCCAAACAGAGAGATTGATATCCCTAGCATTTAAATGGTTCATTAAGTACATCTCTAGCTACATGCACTCTCCCCTTACGGCCAGCAACATGAAATCTCGTACACTGCGCTAATGACGCTAATTAGAGGCGCCGCTAATTGGTGTTGATGTCAATTCGCCCCCTTGAGACACACGCATACTCATTCTGGTAATAAGTGTCGTATCTGCCACTTGCAAAAGTGGCAGATACGACACTTTGATATCAAGGTGGCCACATGTAGTTAACAACTCGCTAACTCAACACAGAAACCATGTCATCAGATTCTATCCATAAACATCAAAAATGTATTAGAGCTTAAAATCACCATTAGACAATATATTAGACGTTATCTGGTTATATAAACCATCATGTTAATTGTGTATGCCTAGATTATACAGTAGTACACTAAATTTGCAAAATATGTACACAATTAAGGTGTACGAATGTAAAAATGTGCACAATTAGGGTGTACGAATGTAAATATGTACACAATTAAGGTGTACGCATGTATAATAAAACCAAATAATTAAATAACTCCATGCAAATACCTCCGCTAAAGGAGGTTATGTTTTGGTCGTATCGATTTGTTTGTTAACATAGGTATTCAGAAGAAGCGGAAAGCGCTAACTAAGACATGCTGATTTCAAATTGAAAATAACTCTTCTGTCTTCAATATTTCAGCGTTGTAAGGGTTAACCCTTTAACCGCCGGTGCCGCATATATTCGGGTTCTCAGTTTTTATTAGCACATTAAGTACGACCTATTAAACATGTTAAAGATAAAACATCAGCAATATTTGAAAACAGATAACCTCAATTTTGTCAAATCTGAATAATTTTCACTCACTTGAAGTTGTGGATCGCGTCAGCGAGACACAACTTCAAGTGGGTGAAAATTCAGATTGAATAATTTGGCGGTTAAAGGGCTAATGTGGCTTTGGTGCACTACAGGCTAAATCGGGTCACCATAACCTCTGGAGGGTGGAAGGTCAGATGAATCTGATCTCAGATACATGTTTCATAATCCGAGATGATCTGAGGCCGAGCACTCCACCTATCAGTCATAGAGCAGGGCTGTAGCCACGGAATACTGATCGCTCCGGTGTGTGGGGGTGGTGTTGTCTAGGGGGGTGTGGGGGCATGTCACCCACGAAAATTTCGAAATTTGACATTTCAAGTGGTGCATTCTGGCGAGTTTTCAGAAAATTGGTCTGGAGACATTTAGGCATTGTTGGTTCAATGTTGGTCCACCGTCTACGACGCTGGCCCAACATTAAACCAACAATGGCTCAATGTCTCGTGTACCAACCAGACCGGTGGCTACGGCCCTGCAGAGGCTCCACAAAATAGGCCTACTGAAATCTGATTACATGGAGCGAAGAACGAACAGCCAAGCCCCGGCGTGACAGAAAGCAGCGTAAACTACCACCTCACGGCCACCATCTGCATTCTGTAATAAAATTAGCATCGTCTAAGATGTCAATAATTGCCTATTATTTTATTAAACACATGAGATGATTTCTTCAAAGACGTCATAATAAAGCCTAGATGAGGCGTACGAGATCTACATCCTCAATTAGTCAAACCTCGTATTGTTCAAAAAATGTTTCATTTATTTGCATAAAATATCTCAATTAAAGGGGATCGAGGACTGCAACTGCGATGTATTTTTATTATCACTATTTATTATTATTATTATTATTATTATTATTATTATTATTATTATTATTATTATTATTATTATTATTATTATTATTATTATTATTATTATTATTATTATTATTATTATTATTATTATTATTATTATTATTATTATTATTATTATTATTATTATTATTATTATTATTATTATTATTATTATTATTATTATTATTATTATTATTATTATTATTATTATTATTATTATTATTATTATTATTATTATTATTATTATTATTATTATTATTATTATTATTATTATTATTATTATTATTATTATTATTATTATTATTATTATTATTATTATTATTATTATTATTTTTATTATTATTTTCCGACACAGGATGCCAACAATTGAATAACCAACGAGAGGGGGGGGAATTCGGTGTAACATATTGTTGACGCATATACACAAGGTTGGAAAGATTACCGTAATACGTCAATTTTCCAATAAGAAATTCATTTTGTTAGTATCATAGCAGAAATGTATGCTATGCATTTCTGATCATAATAATCGTGAATGGTAGGCCTTGTATTACGAATCTAGGACAATAAAAAATAGTCAACATTAAATTTGGAATTGCGGATCATTTCAATACAATATATCTGTAAATGTATCGACAGTTGTAGCTCACATCAGTGCTGTGAGGATTATATAAATGGCTGTTTTCAATCACGCATCTCAAATACTTGACTATTTTTATCACACTCGGATTTGTCTCGCATCGTATTAAGCCGAGGCAGGATGTTTTTGATCAGGAGCGGACGTGTGTCGGTGCGTATCATTCTAGTTAATCCGTCAGAGATAACCTTGTCCTCACAATCAGATCAGAGGGGATCAGTGACGTCTATATAAGGACACCTGCCACAAGGTCAAGATGGCCGCCGTGTGACTGATCGAACAAGATGTCTGAGAATAAGACCCACTTCACTGATAATCACGCTTCATCACCTCTATATGCTTATCCATTTTTAGTTAGTCTATAATTATTGTTCCTCAAACAGTATGCTTGCTACTGAATTTGTTCTCATGTCCTGTGGTCATTCTTATGTCAAAGAGTATAACTCTATGTACGTCTTTGGTTTTAGTTTTACCCCAGTCGCCTCTATCTCTGTAATCAGCGCGGTGATTTCTGGGTACAGATGTGTCCAGCTCTTCCTACACAGTAAGTGGACTACTCTTTTAATGACGTCTATGTGCCTAGACGTTATCAGATTTGTATTAAATTAATCCCTGAAACAGTAAATTTGAAGAATAAATTGGAATTAATTTTTCAAGATTGACATATGTTTTGATTACGATTGCAGATATAGGCCCACCAGAAGTTATGAGTCGCGGTAGCGAGACACAACTTCAAGTGGTTGATAATGGATGTTTTATAACTTTAAAGGTGGTCTATCACCCCTTATATGGTATGGAAAATTTTGTCCTTATATGGGGTGATATGGGGGTGATTGCGTATCATGTGACCCTCTCAGAGGGTCACATGATAGCCAATCACCCCATATTAGGAAACACTTGTGCCCCATCTTGAGGCAACTTTGATTTTATTTGTCACAAAATTATTCATACTATATAAGGGGTGATAGATCACCTTTAAGGGTTATATATCCACATAGCGGATATCTCCACAACTCCTGTAGATGTTTGTCTGTCTTCACTCATTTCAATTCAAATCCGTGTTTGATAAAAATAGAACAACATTTTGGCTAAATTATATTTGTTAAGAGCGAATCACGACCCAGAAAACAGACATTGGGCCAGCGTCGCAGACGGTGGGGCAACATTGACCCAACATTGTGTTGATGTCTTGTGTTTTCACGGTATAGGCATTAGAAGGCGGCAGTGGAATCAACATGCGGAAAGTAGAGGTGTCAGTTGGGCCTTAATATCCCTGTCACCGGGTCATTGCGTAATATAAATAATATTCTGTGCTGATAATATCCAAAAAACAATTTCTGCACCTTTACTATATGTGGCTCGCTTGAGGCGAATATTTTTATTACGATAGTGCATCGCCATCCAGCTGTAGTTTGAGGTGCAATGACTTGATCGAGTGAGAAAATACAAACAGGGCTCATTTCTGGTGTGATATCAGAAAATATAGCACTCGTTCAATGAATCACACCTTATTCATTGGACAAGTGCTGTGTTTCTACATATCACACTCGGCTAGTAAAGGCTGACACCTTATTTATTGAACGAGTGCTGTATTTCCCCATATTAAACATCGTTTGTATATCGTAACCGCTTCAAAGTGACCTTGATTTTGAAATATAGCCCACCACATTGTAATATTTCAAATATAAACTGCAAACTTATCTATTTTGACGGCTTATACCATTTTTATTATAACCCTCTATTAAGCGATAAACACGAATACAGTCGTTATTAATCTGTTTATTAGCCGATGAAATCACTGATATGGGGAATGTGTGTTCTCTCATTAACCCTTTAAACCCTCACGATGCATTAATGCATCATTTTACATCTCCGAAAACAGACCTAATTTCTCTACAACTAAGGGTTTTAGAACGAAAATTTCCGTGAAACTGGTTCACCAATACATGGCAATTTTCTTTAATTTTTAAACCACATCAAATCATTTTCATCCACTACAAGTCGAGAATTGCGACAGCAATTCGCGGCTTGTAGTGGATGAAGATGACAATGGTAAATTCAGGCTTGAAAGGGTTAAGGCGTAATTTTCACCCACCTGAAGTTGTGTGTGGCGGTAGCCGCATTTAAATAATTCATAATGGTCGTGATAACTCTATAATAACTCTATAATAAACTATAAGACATTTATGATGATTTCAAATTGAAAAAAAACAGCTTCGGTCTCCATGGTTTATACAAAAATATTTCGGCGCTGTGACCGTTAAACCATTGTGCTGATAAATTGCTTGTTTTTATTTTTCATTTATTTACACTTAAAATTGCTGACGCAATTTCCGGCTTCAAATGACGACAAAGTATTTCTATTTATGACAAATACCCCGTGTTTTTTGTTGTGTGTGCTCTGGACTCCTCTGACTGGTATGTGTCTATCGTGGCACAGGATGGTTAGAAGTGTGTAATAAAGAATAACCCTTTATTCCGCTGAGTTAATTCCCCCCCCCCCCACCTGAAGTTGTGTCACGCTACCGCGATCCACAATGGATGAATAGATGATATTTGTTTAATTTAAAACTAAACATAATCTTGATGCTTAAACACACATTTCGTTCCCAATAACAGTGATGTAGGCTCCAATCGGCTAATAAATCATTCTAAACAAGTAAAACGACTATAGTGCTTAGAACTTAAAGAGCTAACAGTGCATTTGGAATAAAGCCTAATTACAGGTGAGTAGATCCCTGTGCTCGGCATATAGCCCTATCAGTTCTCGCCTTCCTGCCACCAGGATGTCACGACCTTGCTAATTAGAGGATAGGAATTCCCTGACAAACGTGTGACCTTCAAACCTCCTTTATCATACACCGGGGGACTACTTCCGCCGCTAACGCGCGTGCGTGCGTGCCCATTTGAGTAGCCCGGGGATAGATCCGCCATTTATAATAGCCGTCTTTTCCTGGTGTGTTTCCCGTGGACTCGGTGTTGGAGAGACCATTAGCATAAGACAACGCTCATGTTAACCCCTTCAGTGCGGCGATCGACTTTAGACGTCAGATTCTGACGCCCCGCAATGAAAGAATTACAAATTGACCTTGGTTGTAATAATAATAACTAACAACTATAAGACATTTATGATAATTTTATGAAAAAAGAACACTTTTGGTCTTCATGGTTTAGACACACATATTTCAGCTTTATAACAGTTAATCAATTGTGCTGATAAACTGCTTGTTTTTATTTTTCTTTCATTTACACCTGAAATTGCTGACACAATTTCTAGCTTCAAATGTCGAAAAAATATTAAAATTTATGAAAAAATACCCGTGTTTTCTTGTCGTGTGTCATGTGGACTCTGTTGGTGAAACCATTAGAATAAGACAACCCTCACATGATAGGGTCTACCACCAATACCCCCCTCTATACCTGGCATGGCTGGATCTGCCTCAGTGATGGCTTTATACAGAGTAAACACATTAGACATGTTAGAGTGAGAGAACTTACAACACAAACAGCTCTGTCATGTTATGGTTTCTCCGTTTGCTCCGTTATAAAATCTACGAACTGTTTGTTATATCTTTTTACATTGTTTCACAAACCTCTGTTTTCCCTTTTTTGGAAGAAGATAAATGTCATAGTTTAACTCTTGTGCTTTTGAATTGTTGGGGGATTACTTTTCATTTATCTACCCTTTAACCCTTTCAGGCCTGAATTTACAATTGTCATCTTCATCCACCACAAGCCGCGAATTGCTGTCGCAATTCTCGACTTGTAGTGGATGAAGAAGATTTGATATTGTTTAAAAATTAAAGAAAAATCAATTGGTAAACAAGTTTCATGGAAATATTCATTCTAAAACCCTTGGTTGTAGGAAAATTAAGTCGGTTTTCAGGGATCTAAGATGATGCTTTAATGCATCGTGAGGGCTGAAAGGGTTAACCCCTAAAGCGCTGAAATATTTTTATATAATGGAGTCCAAAAGTGTTTTTCCTTTTGTTTGATTTTAATACCTATGCTATTAGTCTACGACCAATATAAATATATTACTTTTTTTTCAGTGCAGGGATCCATTTTAGACGTCAGAATCTGACGTCTATAAACGTTAGATTCTGACGTCTAAAGTCGGTCCCGCGCTGAAAGGGTTAAGCCCTCATGATGATGGATCAAAGCATTATTTGCATATTTCAAGAATGAATAATGTAGCGATTGTTTAAAATGTGAACTATGTTATTTAGACGTACTTAGATAACTAAATTTGATTACAAACAAGCATGTATATATTTAAATGATGAAATTTCAATTATTTCAATTAAAATGTCAGTAATTTAACGTAGTATGGAAGTTTTTAGAATTGGTCTTGGAAATTTTTGAGAAACCATGGAATTAAAAGTAGAAAAAAGTGGCATCTTATTCCGTAAATGACGGTTATTTTTAAAAGCATTAATAATACATTTTATTTTAAAGGGCCATTAAATATGGTAGCAATAAAGTAATATTTTATTTACGACTATGTTTAAAAACAATAATATTACATTTGATTTTAATAAAGTACCATTAAATACAGTTACAATAAAGACAAATTAACATATTACATATTATGGTAGCAATAAAGTAATATTTTATTTACGTTTATTTTAAAAGCAATAAAACATTTTATCTTAAGTACTATTGAATATGGTTACAATAAAGTAATATTCGCTGTTACTTCATTTCCCATTAAGTCTGATGTAGAAATAAATCGTCTCCCCAGTGTTTATAACAACTGTTACCTGACTGTTTACCTTACTGTATAAAAAACGTTACTAATATAACGCTATATCGATAAACACCTTTGATTTGCTTAGCTTTGTCACCGTAGTTTACTGGGCGTCATAATAGCCGCCTGGTTCTCCTGTGTTTGTCTCCTGAAAAAGTCAATCTGCTGAATTAATAACCACAGCAACTTTGATGCTGCACATGCGCGTTGCACCTACTTCTGCTCAATTAGCTGTGCCGACGCCATCTTTGATTTTGCCCCGAGGTGATCTGCAACGCCGGTCGGTACACAAAACGATAAACCAATGCTGGTTTCATGCTGGGCCAACGTCTACGACTTTGGCCCAACATTCACCCAGCATTGGTTTATCTGCTGGTGCTTGCCAGTCGATACAAGCCTCGCTCAATAACTTTCTACAATAGGGGTGAAGTCATTCGAACCAGACGAATTCGATCCAAGGCTGCTCGCCCATCTGAGGGATGTCATCTGAGTGTCATCTCTATATATATATAGACAACTAATATAGGCTCTTGTGTCGGGATTTTGGGCGAGGCTGATTGGTTTATTCAAATTTTAATATTTGCTTCTATCGTATACATAGTCCTCTCAGGTGGAAGGTGATATATAGAGAGATGGGGTGTAGCGCATTGGTAGAGCGTCTGACTGCTTCGCCAGTCATGTAGAATATAATGGAATATTGATTCACGTCGCTTTCTGCACAATCATGGCAATATCATGACGGAAGGAAGCCCTAAGCCTGGACTATGCCCTACTCTTATTTTGAATGACTTCGATGATTCTTTATAGTGCACAGTACCATAGGCAGCACTGTACACTCCATGCCTTTGAACAGTTTGGAGCACTGTAAATGCACAACCACGATGACAAATATCCGGCCCGACCGGGATTCTAACCTGATACCCCCAGGTTATAAGCCCCAGTCGATAAGAATGAGCCATCGCCAGTCATATAGGCTTTTCAGGGGTATCCGGGTTCAAGTTGCGCTGATAATACACCTTTCTCAATAACAACACGCCACACAGTGAGCAACGGCGAACTGTTTTATTCAGACAACTGTTACACACTGTTCAATAACAACACGCAACACAGTGAGCACCGCCGAACTGTTTTAATCAGACAAACTGTTCACGCGCAAACTCGATCGTAACCAGGATCATCCCCAACATCTGATCGATTTATCCATGGCCCAAGACACACTTCTGGTAAAAGTCTCATTCAAATCCGTTCATTACTTTTTAAGTCCTAGCAACGATGTTAAAAGGTCTGTTTAACCTTTCTGGTACTAGTAATCCAAGTGACGGACAGATAGGCACACAAACCAGCACGATCACAAACATAGCCTTCCTAGCGGATGTAATAACGGGCTTATTCATGTTTAACCAAATATAATGTCACTAAATTTGATATTTGATTGCTTGGCAGGTGGGGGAAATGAGGAAAAAAAGAAAAAAACAGTGTTTTTCCAGCATCGTAGACAGTGGCCCAACATTAACCCACCATTGGGTTAACGTTTAATGATTGCTGTGATTTTTTCATAAATGAATGGCACTAAATTTAAAAGTATTGTTTGCACGTTGCGGCAAAGTTCACACTTGAAAGGTGGAGGAAATGTGAAAAAATACAGCAAAATATATACAAAATAAACAGCAAACCCAGTGTTTGCTTGATGTTGGTGCAGCGTCGTAGACGGTGGCCCAGCATTAAACAACACTGGGTCAATTTAGTGATCGCTGGGTTTGCTTCATTGAATTGATTTGGATAATAACATGTGTATATATACATTTTAACCTTTTTTCTCATTTAATTTTTGAGCTATAGTAAACAGCGAGTGAGGCAGTGGCAGAATGACGAAATGACGCAGTGACGGAATGACGCAGTGACGAAATGATGCAGTAACAAAATGACGCAG
>OZ024906.1:99289458-99301958 GCA_964017125.1 Flabesymbios commensalis | reverse complement strand
ATGAATGAATAAATGAATGAATGAATAGATAAATGAATGAATGAATGAATGAATAGATCAATGAATGAATGAATGAATGGATAGATGAATGAATGAATGAATGAATGAATGAAAGAAAGAATGAATAAATGAATGAATGAATGAATGAATGAATGAATGAATGAATGAATGAATGAATGAATGAATGAATGAATGAATGAATGAATGAATGAATGAATGAATGAATGAATAGAATAATTAAGGGATGAATATGAATGAATGAATGAATGAATGAATGAATGAATGAATGGGAATGAATGAATGAATGAATGAATGAATGAATGAATGAATGAATGAATGAATGACTCGATGAATGAATGGATGAATAAATGATTGTATGAATGAATAAATGAATGGATGGATGAATGAATGGATGCATAAAAGGATGAATAAATGAAAGAATAAACAAATGAATGAATGAATGAATGAATGGACGAATGAATGGATAGATGAATGAATGGATATATGAATGAATGAATGAATGAATGAATGAATGAATGAATGAATGAATGAATGAATCGATGAATAAATGGATGAATGAATGAATGTATGAATGAATAAATGAATTCATGGATGAATTCATGGATGCATCAATGGATGAATAAATGAATGGATGGATGGATGGATGGATGGATGGATGGATGGATGGATGGATGGATGGATAGATGGATGGATGGATGAATGGATGGATGGATGGATGGATGGATGGATGGATGGATAAATGAATGAGTGGATGAATGAATAAATGAATGAACGAACGAAGATCGATGGATGGATGGATGAATAAATTAATGGATGAATACATGAATAGATGTATGGATGAATGAGTGAAATGAATGAATGAATGAATGAACGAATTGATAGATCAACGAATCAATGAATGAATGAATGAATAAATGAATGAATGAATGAATGAATGAATGAATGAATGAATGGATATATGAATGAATGAATGAATTAATGAATGAATGAATGAATGAATGAATGAATGAATGAATGAATGAATGAATGAATGAATGAATCGATGAATAAATGGATGACTAAATGAATGTATGAATGTATGAATGAATAAATGAATGAATGAATGAATGAATGAATCGATGAATGAATCGATGAATGAATGAATGTATGGATGAATAAATGAATGAATGGATGAATGAATGGATGTATGAAAGGATGAATAAATGAAAGAATGGATGAATGGATGGATGAATGAATGAATGAATGAATGAATGAATGAATGAATGAATGAATGAATGAACGAATGGATAGATCAATGAATGAATATATGGATAGATGAATGAATGAATGAATGAATGAATGAATGAATGAATGAATGAATGAATGAATGAATGAATGAATGAATGAATGAATGAATGAATGAATGAATAAATGAATGAATGAATGGATGGATGGATGAATGAATGAATGAATGAATGAATGAATGAATGAATGAATGAATGAATGAACGAATGAATGGATGAATGAACGAATGAATGCATAAATGAAGGAATGAATGAATGAATGAATGAATGTATGAATGAATAAATGAATGTATGGATAAATAAATGAATGAATGGATGAATAAATGGATGAATAAATGAATGAATAAATGAATGAATGAATAGATAAATGAATGAATGAATGAATAAATAGATCAATGAATGAATGAATGAATGGATAGATGAATGAATGAATGAATGAATGAATGAATGAAAGAAGGAATAAATGAATGAATGAATGAATGAATGAATGAATGAATGAATGAATGAATGAATGAATGAATGAATGAATGAATGAATGCATGAATGAACAGAATAATTAAGGGATGAATATGAATGAATGAATGAATGTGAATGAATGAATGAATGAATGAATGAATGAATGAATGAATGAATCGATGAATGAATGGATGAATAAATGATTGTATGAATGAATAAATGAATGGATGGATGAATGAATGGATGCATAAAAGGATGAATAAATGAAAGAATAAACAAATGAATGAATGAATGAATGAATGGACGAATGAATGAATAGATGAATGAATGGATATATGAATGAATGAATGAATGCATGAATGAAGGAATGAATGAATGAATGAATGAATAAATGAATGTATGGATAAATAAATGAATGAATGGATGAATAAATGGATGAATAAATGAATGAATAAATGAATGAATGAATAGATAAATGAATGAATGAATGAATGAATAGATCAATGAATGAATGAATGAATGGATAGATGAATGAATGAATGAATGAATGAATGAAAGAAAGAATGAATTAATGAATGAATGAATGAATGAATGAATGAATGAATGAATGAATGAATGAATGAATGAATGAATGAATGAATGAATGAATGAATGAATGCATGAATGAATAGAATAATTAAGGGATGAATATGAATGAATGAATGAATGAATGAATGAATGAATGAATGTGAATGAATGAATGAATGAATGAATGAATGAATGAATGAATGAATGAATGAATGAATGAATGAATCGATGAATGAATGGATGAATAAATGATTGTATGAATGAATAAATGAATGGATGGATGAATGAATGGATGCATAAAAGGATGAATAAATGAAAGAATAAACAAATGAATGAATGAATGAATGAATGGACGAATGAATGGATAGATGAATGAATGGATATATGAATGAATGAATGAATGAATGAATGAATGAATGAATGAATGAATGAATGAATGAATGAATGAATGAATGAATGAATGAATCGATGAATAAATGGATGGATGAATGAATGAATGTATGAATGAATTAATGAATTCATGGATGGATTCATGGATGCATCAATGGATGAATAAATGAATGGATGGATGGATGGATGGATGGATGGATGGATGGATGGATGGATGGATAGATGGATGGATGGATGAATGGATGGATGGATGGATGGATGGATGGATGGATAAATGAATGAGTGGATGAATGAATAAATGAATGAACGAACGAAGATCGATGGATGGATGGATGAATAAATTAATGGATAAATACATGAATAGATGTATGGATGAATGAGTGAAATGAATGAATGAATGAATGAACAAATTGATAGATCAACGAATCAATGAATGAATGAATGAATAAATGAATGAATGAATGAATGAATGAATGAATGAATGAATGAATGAATGGATATATGAATGAATGAATGAATTAATGAATGAATGAATGAATGAATGAATGAATGAATGAATGAATGAATGAATGAATGAATGAATGAATGAATGAATGAATGAATGAATGAATGAATCGATGAATAAATGGATGACTAAATGAATGTATGAATGTATGAATGAATAAATGAATGAATGAATGAATGAATGAATCGATGAATGAATCGATGAATGAATGAATGTATGGATGAATAAATGAATGAATGGATGAATGAATGGATGTATGAAAGGATGAATAAATGAAAGAATGGATGAATGGATGGATGAATGAATGAATGTATGAATGAATGAATGAATGAACGAATGGATAGATCAATGAATGAATATATGGATAGATGAATGAATGAATGAATGAATGAATGAATGAATGAATGAATGAATGAATGAATTAATGAATGAATGAATGAATGAATGAATGAATGAATGAATGAATGAGAATTAATGAATGGATGGATGGATGAATGAATGAATGAATGAATGAATGAATGAATGAATGAATGAATGAACGAATGAATGGATGAATGAACGAATGAATGCATGAATGAAGGAATGAATGAATGAATGAATGAATGTATGAATGAATAAATGAATGTATGGATAAATAAATGAATGAATGGATGAATAAATGGATGAATAAATGAATGAATAAATGAATGAATGAATAGATAAATGAATGAATGAATGAATAAATAGATCAATGAATGAATGAATGAATGGATAGATGAATGAATGAATGAATGAATGAAAGAAGGAATAAATGAATGAATGAATGAATGAATGAATGAATGAATGAATGAATGAATGAATGAATGAATGAATGAATGAATGAATGAATGAACAGAATAATTAAGGGATGAATATGAATGAATGAATGAATGAATGAATGTGAATGAATGAATGAATGAATGAATGAATGAATGAATGAATCGATGAATGAATGGATGAATAAATGATTGTATGAATGAATAAATGAATGGATGGATGAATGAATGGATGCATAAAAGGATGAATAAATGAAAGAATAAACAAATGAATGAATGAATGAATGAATGGACGAATGAATGAATAGATGAATGAATGAATGGATATATGAATGAATGAATGAATGAATGAATGAATGAATGAATGAATGAATGAATGAATGAATCGATGAATAAATGGATGAATGAATGAATGTATGAATGAATAAATGAATTCATGGATGAATTCATGGATGCATCAATGGATGAATAAATGAATGGATGGATGGATGGATGGATGGATAGATGGATGGATGGATGAATGGATGGATGGATGGATGGATGGATGGATGGATGGATAAATGAATGAGTGGATGAATGAATAAATGAGTGAACGAACGAAGATCGATGGATGGATGGATGAATAAATTAATGGATGAATACATGAATAGATGTATGGATGAATGAGTGAATGAATAAACGAAAGAATGAAAGGATGAATGAATGAATGAATGAATAAATAAATGAATGAATGAATGTATGAATGAATGGATGAATAAATGAATTAATGAATGGATGAATGAAAAAATGAATAAATAATTAAATGAATAAATGAACGAATAAATGCATGCATGAATGAATAAATGAATGGATGGATGAATGGATGAATGAATGAATGGATGGATGAATAAATGAATGGATGCATGAATGGTTGAATAAATAAATAAAAGACAGAATGAATGAATGGATGAATAATTGAATGAATGAATGGATGAATAAATGGATGAATGAATGAATGAATGAATAAATGAATGAATGAATGAATGAATGAATGAATCAATGAATGAATAAATGAATGAATGTATAAATGAATGAATGAATGAATGAATGAATGAATGAATGAATGAATGAATGAATGAATAAATGAATGAATGAATGAATGAATGAATGTGAATGAATGAATGAATGAATGAATGAATGAATGAATGAATGAATGAGGAATGAATAATTGAATGAATGTGAATAAATAAATGAGTGGATGAATATATGAATGAATAAATGAATAAATGAATAAATGAATAAATGAATGAATGAATGGATGAATGAATGAATGATTGAATAAATGTCTGAATTGGAATGAATGAATGAATGAATGGATGGATGGATGGATGGATGGATGGATGGATGGATGAATAAATGAATGAATGAATGAATGAATGAATGAATGAATGAATGAATGAATGAATGAATGAATGAATGAATTAATAAATAAATAATTGAATAAATGAATGAATGAATAAATGAATAAATGAATAAATGAATAAATGAATAAATGAATAAATGAATAAAGGAATAAATGAATAAATGAATAAATGAATAAATGAATGAATAAATCGATGAATGAATCGATGAATGAATGAATGTATGGATGAATAAATGAATGAATGGATAAAGGAATGGATGTATGAAAGGATGAATAAATGAAAGAACGATAGAATGGATGAATGGATGAATGAATGAATGAATGAATGCATGAATGAATGAATAATTGAAAGAATGGATAGATGAATGAATGAATAAATGAATGAATGAATGGATAGATGGATGAATGAATGAATGAATGAATGAATGAATGAATGAATGGATGGATGCATGAATGAATGAATGAATTAATGGATGAATGAATGAATGAATGAATGAATGAATGAATGAATGAATGAATGAATGAATGAATGAATGAATGAACGAATGAATGCATGAATGAAGGAATGAATGAATGAATGTATGGATGAATGAATGAATGTATGGATAAATAAATGAATGAATAGATGAATAAATGGATGCATCAATGGATGAATAAATGAATGAATGAATGAATGAATGAATGAATGAATGAATGAATGAATGAATGAATGAATGAATGAATGAATGAATGAATGAATGAATGAATAAATGAATGAATGAATGGTCAAATAGATAGATGAGTTGATGAATGAATGGATGGATGAATGAATGGATGTATGGATGAATGAATGAATGAATGAATGAATGAATGAATGAATGAATGAATGAATGAATGAATGAATGAATGAATGTGATTTATTAAATGAATGGATGGATGGATGCATGAATGAATTATTGGATGAATGTGAATGAATGAATGAATAAATGAATGAATGGCTAAATGTGAATGAATGAATGAATAATTGAATGAATGAATGAATAATTGAATGAATGAATGAATAATTCGATGAATGAACGGATGAATAAATGAATGTATGGATGAATAAATGAATGAAAGGATGAATAAATGGATGTATGAAAGGATGAATAAATGAAAGAATGGATGAATGAATGAATAAACAAATGGATAGATCAATGAATGAATGAATGAATGGATAGATGAATGAATGCATGAATGAATGAATGAATGAATGAATGAATGAATGAATGAATGAATGAATGAATGAATGAATGAATGAGTGATTGAATGAATGAATGAATGAATGAATGAATGAATGAATAAATGAATGAATGAATGAATAAATGAATGAATGAATGAATGAATGTATGAATGAATGGAAGGATGGATGAATGAATGAATGAATTAATGGATGAATAAATGATTGTATGGATGAATAAATGAATGAATGAATGAATGAATGAATCGATGAATGAATAGATGTATAAAAGAATGAATGAATGAATGAATGGACGAAAAGATAGATGAATTGATGAATGAATGAATGAATGGATGGATGAATGAATGAATGAAAGAATGAATGAATGAATGAATGAATGAATGAATGGATGGATGGATGGATGGATGGATGGATGGATGGATGGATGGATGGATGGATGAATGAATGAATTAATGCATGAATGTGAATGAATGAATGAATGAATGAATGAATGAATGTGAATGAATGAATGAATGAATGAATGAATGAATGAATGAATGAATAAATGAATAAATGAATGAATTAATGAATGAATGAATAAAAAAATGAATGAATGAATAAATGAATGAAAAAATGAATGAATGAATCGATGAATGAATGAATGTATGGATGAATAAATGAATGAATGGATGAATGAATGGATGTATGAAAGGATGAATAAATGAAAGAATGGATGAATGAATGAATGAATGAATGAACGAATGAATAGATCAATGACTAAATGAATGGATAGATGAATGAATGAATGAATGAATGAATGAATGAATGAATGAATGAATGAATGAATGTGAATTAATTAATGAATGAATGGATGGATGCATGAATGAATTAATGAATTAATGGATGAATGTGAATGAATGAATAAATGAGTGAATGGATGAATAAGTGAATGAATAATGAATGAATGGATGAATGAACGAATGAATTCATGAATGAAGGAATGAGTGAATGAATGAATGTATGGATGAATAAATGAATGTATGGATAAATAAATGAATGAATGGATGAATGAATCGATGCATAAATGGATGAATAAATGAATGAATGAATAGATAAATGAATGAATGAATGAATGAATGAATGAATGAATGAATGAATGAATGAATGAATGAATGGTCAAATAGATATATGAGTTGATGAATGAATGGATGGTTGAATGAATAAAAGAATGAATGAATGAATGAATGAATGAATGAATGAATGCATGAATGCATGAATGAATGAATAAATGTCTGAATGAATGAATGGATGAATGAATGGATGTATGAAAGGATGAATAAATGAAAGAATGGATGAATGAATGAATGAATGAACGAACGAATGGATAGATCAATGACTAAATGAATGGATAGATGAATGAATGAATGAATGAATGAATGAATGAATGAATGTGAATAATGAATGAATGGATGGATGCATGAATGAATTAATGAATTAATGGATGAATGTGACTGAATGAATGAGTCAATGGATGAATGAGTGAATGAATAATGAATGAATGGATGAATGAACGAATGAATTCATGAATGAAGGAATGAGTGAATGAATGAATGTATGGATTAATAAATGAATGTATGGATAAATAAATGAATGAATGGATGAATGAATCGATGCATCAATGGATGAATAAATGAATGAATGAATAGATAAATGATTGAATGAATGAATGAATGAATGAATGGTCAAATAGATATATGAGTTGATGAATGAATGGATGGTTGAATGAATAAAAGAATGAATGAATGAATGAATGAATGAATGAATGAATGAATGAATGCATGAATGCATGAATGAATGAACAAATGTCTAAATGTGATTGAATGAATGAATGAATGAATGAATGAATGAATGAATATTTCGATGAATGAATGGATGGATAAATGAATGTATGGATGAATAAATAAATGAATGGATGAATAAATAGATGTATGAAAGGATGAATAAATGAAAGAATGGATGAATAAATGAATGAACGAATGGATAGATAAATGAATGAATGAATGAATGGATATATGAATGAGTTCATGAATGAATGAATGTATGCATGAATAAATGAATGAATAGATGAATGAATGGATGCATGAAAGGATGAATAAATGAAAGAATAAACGAATGAATAAATGAATAAATGAATGTATGAATGAATAAATGAATGAATGAATGAATGAATGAATGAATGAATGAATGAATGGACGAATAGATAGATGAATTGATGAATGAATGGATGGATGAATGAATAAAAGAATGAATGAATGAATGGATGGATGAATGAATGAGTTAATGGATGAATGTAAATGAATGAATGAATAATTGAATGAATGAATGAATGAATGAATGAATGAATGAATGAAAAAATGGCTGAATGTGAATGAATGAATGAATGAATAAATGAATGAATGAATGGATGCATGAAAGGATGAATAAATGAAAGAATAAATGAATAAATGAATGAATAAATGAATGAATGAATGAATGAATGAATGAATGGATGAATGAATGATTGAATGAATGAATGAATGAATGAATGAATGAATGAATGAATGAATGAATGAATGAATGAATGAATGAATGAATGGACGAATGGATAGATCAATCGATGAATGAATGGATAGATGAATGGATGAATGAATGAATGAATGAATCGATGAATAAATGAATTCATGGATGAATGAATGGATGCATCAATGGATGAATAAATGAATGAATGGATGAATGAATGAATGAATGAATGAATGAATGAATGAATGAATGAATGAATGAATGAATGAATAAATGAATGAATGAATGAATGAATGAATGAATGAATGAATGGATAGATAGACGAATTGATGAATGAATGGATGGATGCATGAATGAAAGAATGAATGAATGAATGAATGAATGAATGAATGAATGAATGAATGAATGAATGAATGAATGAATGAATGAATGAATAGATGGATGGATGGATGGATGGATGGATAAATGAATGAGTGGATGAATGAATGAATGAACGAACGAAGAACGAATGGATGGATGGATGAATAAATGAATGGATGAATACATGAATAGATTAATAGATGTATGGATGAATGAGTGAATGAATAAACGAAAGAATGAATGAATGAAATAATGAATGAATGAATGAATGAATGAATGAATGAATGAATGAATGAATGAATGAATGAATAAATGAATGAATGAATGAATCGATGAATAAATGAATGAATGGATGAATGAATGGATTTATAAATGAATGTATAAATGAATAACTGAGCGAATAAATGCATGCATGAATGAATAAATGAATAAATGAATGGATGGATGAATGGATGAATGAATGAATGAATGAATGAATAAATGGATGCATGAATGAATGAATGACAGAATGAATGAATGGATGAATAATTGAATGAATAAATGGATGAATAAAAGGATGAAAGAGTGAATGAATAAATGAATGAATGAATGAATGAATGAATAAATGAATGAATAAATGAATGAATGAATAAATGAATGAACGAATGAATAAATGAATGAATGAATGAATGTGAATGAATGAATGAATGGATGAATAAATGAATGAATGAATGAATGAATGAATGAATGTGAATGAATAAATAAATGGATGAATGACTTATTGAATGAATAAATGAATGAATGAATGGATGGATGGATGAATAATTGAATGAATGAATGAATGAATGAATGAATGAATAAATGAATGAATGAATGAATGAATGAATGAATGAATGAATGAATCAATGAATGAATGAATGAATAAATGAATAAATGAATGAATGAATGAATGAATGAATGAATGAATGAATGAATGAATGAATGAATCGATGAATGAATCGATGAATAAATGAATGAATGGATGAATGAATGGATGTGAGAAAGAATGAATAAATGAAAGAATGGATGAATGAATGAATGAATGAATAAATGAATGAATGAATGAATGAACAAATGGATAGATCAATGAATGAATGAATGGATAGATGAATGAATGAATGAATGAATGAATGAATGAATGAATGTGAATTAATGAATGAATGGATGGATGGATGGATGGATGGATGCATGAATGAATGAATGAATTAATGGATGAATGTGAATGAATAAATGAATGATTGAATAAATGAATATTAATTCACATTCAGCCATTCATTCATTCATTCATTCATTCATTCATTCATTCATTCATTCATTCATTTATTTATTTATACATTAATGAATAAATAAATAAATAAATAAATAAATGAATGAATGAATGAATGAACGAATGAATAAATGAATGAATGAATGAATGAATGAATGAATGTGAATTAATTAATGAATGAATGGATGGATGCATGAATGAATTAATGAATTAATGGATGAATGTGAATGAATGAATGAGTGAATGGATGAATGAGTGAATGAATTATGAAT
This sequence comes from Flabesymbios commensalis, assembly GCA_964017125.1. Lineage (NCBI taxonomy): Eukaryota > Metazoa > Annelida > Polychaeta > Terebellida > Flabelligeridae > Flabesymbios > Flabesymbios commensalis. The sequence goes on along the minus strand of OZ024906.1, from coordinate 99,290,866 downwards.
GAATGGATGAATGAACGAATGAATTCATGAATAAAGGAATGAGTGAATGAATGAATGTATGGATGAATAAATGAATGTATGGATAAATAAATGAATGAATGGATAAATAAATCGATGCATCAATGGATGAATAAATGAATGAATGAATAGATAAATGAATGAATGAATGAATGAATGAATGAATGAATGAATGAATGAATGGTCAAATAGATATATGAGTTGATAAATGAATGGATGGTTGAATGAATAAAAGAATGAATGAATGAATGAATGAATGAATGAATGAATGAATGAATGAATAAATGAATGAATGCATGAATGCATGAATAAATGAATAAATGTCTAAATGAATGAATGGATGAATGAATGGATGTATGAAAGGATGAATAAATGAAAGAATGGATGAATGAATGAATGAATGAACGAATGGATAGATCAATGACTAAATGAATAGATAGATGCATGAATGAATGAATGAATGAATGAATAATTGAATGAATGAATGTGAATAATGAATGAATGGATGGATGCATGAATGAATTAATGAATTAATGGATGAATGTGACTGAATGAATGAGTGAATGGATGAATGAGTGAATGAATAATGAATGAATGGATGAATGAACGAATGAATTCATGAATGAAGGAATGAGTGAATGAATGAATGTATGGATGAATAAATGAATGTATGGATAAATAAATGAATGAATGGATGAATGAATCGATGCATCAATGGATGAATAAATGAATGAATGAATAGATAAATGAATAAATGAATGAATGAATGAATGGTCAAATAGATATATGAGTTGATGAATGAATGGATGGTTGAATGAATAAAAGAATGAATGAATGAATAAATGAATGAATGAATGAATGAAGGAATGAATGAATGAATGAATGAATGAATGAATGAATGAATGAATGAATGAATGAATGAATGAATGAATGAATGCATGAATGAATGAACAAATGTCTAAATGTGATTGAATGAATGAATGAATGAATGAATGAATGAATGAATATTTCGATGAATGAATGGATGGATAAATGAATGTATGGATGAATAAATAAATGAATAGATGAATAATTAGATGTATGAAAGGATGAATAAATGAAAGAATGGATGAATGCATGAATGAACGAATGGATAGATAAATGAATGAATGAATGGATATATGAATGAATTCATGAATGAATGAATGTATGCATGAATAAATGAATGAATAGATGAATGAATGGATGTATGAAAGGATGAATAAATGAAAGAATAAACGAATGAATAAATGAATAAATGAATGTATGAATGAATAAATGAATGAATGAATGAATAAATGAATGAATGAATGAATGAATGAATAGATAGATGAATTGATGAATGAATGGATGGATGAATGAATAAAAGAAT